>WNWK01027309.1:0-26431 GCA_009830355.1 Cherax destructor
ACCACCGGGTCTGCACCTCCTCCCGCCCTCCTTCGCCCTGGTCTCGTCGTCCAACATCCATTCTCGGTCCTCTCCTCTGCATGCAGTCCGCCGCCACATGCTCATACGCTCCACACAACCTGCATGTCCTCCTCTGTCCGCGTACGTTACGTAGAGCTGGGTCCTAAAATCCTGCAGGACAACATAAGAAGGAATGGGCCGTCGTAAAGTCATCTTGAGCGAGTATGTCCCTTCGAACAGACCTACCAACGGTCCCTCACTCCACTTCCCAGCCATTGCCCATGCACGATGCCGTAAGCTCCAAAGGCGTCGCTGATGTCCATGGGATCTGATTCTAACGGGACATTCTTGACCTTGATCCACGTGTAGGTACGGGACACGTCTTTCAGTCGTACTTGTAATCCAGAGTGCACTGTATATACCCTGTCTTGATGGCGGTCTACGGTCCTCTCGTAAACTTCAGCCGTCAAGAACTTGACGAAGACTCTGTTAACTCCATTTAGAGCTACTCCGTACAAATCTCCTATCTCCAACCCGTAGACATCTCGTAAGATATTAGGCAGCACTGTCGTCACTGTAGCCTGTTGCAACACCCCAGACACCATGTCTATACAGACGGTATTAATCCTGCGTCTGCTCGCCGTCGCCATGTTGACAGAAAATGAAGTTTCCAGTGCTCGCCGCTAGGTGGCAGCTCGTGGAACAGCACACCCTCACACCACAAAAGCTGGGTGGCTAATTACCAGTTTTAATGTGTCTACTTAACGACACTGAAGTGACTATGGGCTCAGAACTGTATGACGGAACGGCAGTTTGAAAAGTATTCTTCCAGCAATGAAAGTGTTACGTTCAATAGAGACTTTATTGTTAAGGATTGCTTTCCAACAAATTCGACAGCATAATTACATACGATTTTGCCTCAATAGATGGCTTTAATGACAAAAAATTACCACAAAGGCAAAAAAAAAAAATCTACCAATTTGGGAGAGTTGATCTAGTGACAAAAATGATGTTAGCAGAGGATGATGCAGCAGCCTGGCCAACACGTCTAGTTAATATCTCACACAGACTTACATTAATGAATATCATTTAACCTATAAAGCAGTTTAGGTAGAAAACCTGTGACATTTTAAATTGATTTATAATACTACCTCGTCAGTTGTACTAACTCAACTACTATGAGCAAAGGTCCACTTGGACAAGTACCGTATGCAAAGGTCTGGATACATTTTTTACACGCAGTCATGAAAAGCAACACATTCGAGTACAGGTCAGTGTTCTCATCATTTTCTATGAACTTCATTTTCAGTCCTCGTCCTATAAAAATTTACAAAATGTGAAGATAAATAGTGGGGAAAAATAATTTTACATTATATCGAACAAGTTTTGGATTTTCTTACTCAAATTGGTTTAAATGGAGTTTTCAAACTGAAAAATTAACACACACACACACACACACACATACACACACACACATATATACACACACACACACACACACACACACACACACACACACACACATATATATATATATATATATAATGATTAACAGAATGGTATGTAATAAAAATTACACTTCATAGGATTTGAGGTCTTATTTAAAAAAAAATCCGAATTTTAACATAAAAAGATCAAGAAGACTGATGTAATGTGTGTATGACTGTGTACTGTTGTTCTGTTATGTTGGTTTATTGAGATAAATGACACTTTTTGCTTCGTGTTAATTCCCAAAATCTTGGTACAAATGGAGTTATAGCTAGTGGAAGACAGTGGTGGAGGTGTTCACTGGTCATACAGGAGTGGAACTTGTTCTTCACCAAGTTCATAGTTGAGAACGCAGACTGGCAGCAGTAGGTGGACCCAAACATTGGGAGAACCTGGACTGCTAATCTGTGAAGCCTGGGAAAATTCGCAGGTGGTCATTCCGTTGACCAAAATGTTTCTGTTGCACAATCACAGAGTACTTGTCTCAGCCTCACAGAGTACTTGTCTCAGCCTCACAGAGTACTTGTCTCAGCCTCACAGAGTACTTGTCTCAGCCTCCTGAGTACTTGTCTCAGCCTCACAGAGTACTTGTCTCAGCCTCACAAGTACTTGTCTCAGCCTCACAGAGTACTTGTCTCAGCCTCCCGAGTACTTGTCTCAGCCTCACAGAGTACTTGTCTCAGCCTCACAGAGTACTTGTCTCAGCCTCACAGAGTACTTGTCTCAGCCTCACAGAGTACTTGTCTCAGCCTCACATTCTCTTGCAAGTCAATGAGTTCCAGTTGAATTTTGCAGCATCTACCCATGTGAAGGTTTGTTTTGCTTCGACTGAGAATTCTGAGATACCCGCCACTATAAAGGGGTTTTGAACCAACACCAGCAACTATTTTCCAAGAACAAAGTCATCAAAGCGTAACATATTTAGAATCTGTTTCATCATTATGTTGCTCCTAGAGAGCTCTGGCAACAACTTAAACAGTTGGGATATAGCCATAAACCCGTAGATAGATCTAACATAGTACTAAATGTCGATAACGAGGTATGCCACGATACAACTAAAGTGACAAATTGTTTAATTCATACTACACAACTGTCGCATCAACACTAATAAGTAAGCTACCAGCTGCATCAAATACCTTTAACACAGACTCTGATAAGTTTAAAACATACTATACCAATAAAGGGGTAACTCCAAACAGTTGTCAACTAGTAAGTGTATCTCATGACTTCGTGCAAAAAGAACTAAGCAGATTAAACCCAACTAAGAGCACCGGCCCTGATAACATCCCATCTATGTTCCTAAAAATGGTGCCTCTGAACTGGCAATCCCCATTGCTCACATAATAAATCTGTCCATCACCACTAATACAGTGCCAGAGGGGTTCAAGGAGGCAGAGTTACTCCTATCTTCAAGAAAAATAGTAGGTCTGATGTCAGCAACTATAGGCCTGCTAGTATGCTCAGTTAATACAAAATTCTAGAGGGCGGTGTACTGTCAAGTAGTTAAATATCTTAATGACAACAACATTCTTCATAGTTACCAATCAGGCTTTTAGGAGCTCTTACTCAACCGGCACCTCCTAATTAATCTGATGGATTACATGAGAATGAAATGTTGATAGGGAACCTCTAAATGGAACTTTAGACTTGCAAAGGCCTTCGATATTTCAACCACAATGTATTATGTAAAAAATTCAAGCTATCGGCATGGTTCCATAGACGGTTTTTAAACCCCATCTTGAAAAAAAAAAGTGTCAAAATCAAAAAAACAGAATCAGAACCACTGCCGATAGCTTAAGTTTTTCCAAGGTATTTTTGGGTCCCTTATTATTCCTGTGTTATGTAAAAGTTGGCTCTGAACATCAACAGCAAAAGTTAATTTCTTCTGGAAAGTTCGAATTTTTGAGATCATGTTTTGAAGATCGTGTGTTTTCCTCTTGCAGTTTAACTTTAAAGATCGTTCAGATAGAATTATGTCTCAAAAAAAAAATTTTTCCATTTTCTTGTCATCTTCCAAAAATCAGAAAATGTCTTTGCTTTCCTGTTTTGATCCTTGGGAAAGTCTGTAACTCTTTCCTAATTGCCCAAAAATCGTTCAAAACCTTCCCTTCCCTCCCCACTTGTTGTGCACAAGTAAATCGTCAAAAGCAAGACCCTCAGTTAAGCTTCGGGTAGACGGTGTTTAGTGTTTACGTTGATGGAAGGGTTTATAGCATCATAAGTGTCCATGAGGTCACCATCTCATCTCCCGACTGGACACACTCTGATTGATGGATAATGCTGTGATAAGTTATTATTTGGATTATCTTCCTTTAATCTTGCGACCAGTCCCTCTCTCTGACCAACCATGGCTGGAGCTCCCTCTGTGGTCACTGATATGATGGATTTGACATCAATATTTCTAGATTCTAACATTTCAAGGTCCATATATATCCTCTCCTCGGGGTTTTTCCTTTAAGGTCGGTCACACCCAACAAGTCCTGGCAAAAATTTTTTTTTTTGCATCATAATATCTCACAAATACCATGAGTTGAGCTTTTCGTTCCTCAAAAATGGGAATCCAGATAATGGAAATTTTGCCCCCTTTATTTTTGGTCTTTTATTTTTTTTATTTTTTTTCTGTTTATCCTCAAACAATGTATCGGCGTTTTCCCGCAAAAATTTTTTTTAACAATTTTCATCAGTGAAGGTTTCTTGTGTTTCCCAAGTTTCCAGTTTTTCTAAGTGAACATTCCACTGCTTCTCCTGGGCTGTCGTGGTTTCAAGAACTACGGTTGACCTTTCATACTGATTTTTTTTTTTTTCTTCAGTTCCTATCCATGACACAAAATGACTATGACCTCACCTATCCTGACCCACCTGACTATGACTCACCTATTCCCTGACCCACCTGACTATGACCTCACCTATCCAGCCACACCTGACTATGACCTCACCTATCCATGACCGCACCTGACTATGGCCTCACCTATCATGTCCGCACCTGACTATGATCTCACCTATCCTTGACCCACCTGACTATGACCTCCACCTATCCATGACTATGACCTCACCTATCCATGACTATGACCACAGATATTTGTGACCACGTCAGACTAAGTTAGTTTGTGACCAGTGCTTCCCTCCCTGCTAGCACCAACATGGAGGGGACTAGTGACCAGTGCTTCCCTCCATGCTAGCACCCAACATGTGGAGGGTACTAGTGACCAGTGCTTCCCTCCCTGCTAGCACCAACATGGAGGGTACTAGTGACTAGTGATAAACATTCCAAGAAATACCAAATACCGCAAATGTTGTGGAACAATAATTTTATCAAGAAACATTTTTGGCAAAACTAAAGATGCTTAACTGTGGTGGTAACACTGTCAGCTCCCGGACTACACGATGCTTCACTGTGGTGGTAACACTGTCAGCTCTGAACTACACGATGCTTCACTGTGGTGGTAACACTGTCAGCTCTGGACTAAAGTGCTTCACTGTGGTGGTAACACTGTACAAGTACATTTCTCCATCAGTAAAACGTTGCAATAATAAAACAGTTCAGGTGGAGGAATAAGTCATTTGGAAGAACTCAGTCAGGTACAGAAACAAAACCAGATTCACATTCTGTAATCAATTTAAATCTGAGGGAAAGACCTGTAAAGCGACCTCGTTAGTTGTTGAGGATGACAACAGCCTCGTTAGTTGTTGAGTGACAACAGCCTTGTTAGTTGTTATGACAACAGCCTTGTTAGTTGTTGAGTGACGACAGCCTTGTTAGTTGTTGAGCGACAACAGGTGGAATGTGAAAGACGGGTTTTTGTTTACAAGCTTTCCTATTATTTCTCTTTTTTTCTGAAGATTCTGTAAGATAAATTTCAGTCAGCATCAGCTCATAGGTGAGGTCTTGAGGTGAGAGTGGGTCATAGTGGTGTGGTCATAGGGAGGTGAGGGCATGATGAATTGTGGTCATGTGAGGTGTGGTAATTGTGGTCATATGTGTGGTTTATGTTTCCAGGTGTCCCTCCATGGGTCCCGGATGTCAACCCACTTCCAGTTGTTTTGGTGCTTTCCTAATTCCGTGTGTCCAGAAGTCCATCTGTGTCCCCTCAGGAGAACACCCAGGTGTGGATCATGGTGAGGAGTGGTCATAGTGAGGTGTGGTCCTAGGTGAGGTGTGGTTATAGTTAGGTAGTTAGCAGAGGTCATAGTTAGGTGATGTGATCATAGTTAGGTGAGGTCTTAGATAGGTGTGGTCGTAGTTAGTGTGGTCATGATAAGGTGTGGTCGTAGTGAGGTGAGATTATAGTTTGGTTATTTTGGTGCTTTCCCTAGTTCCGTGAGTCCAGAAGTCCATCTGTGTCCCCTCAGATGAACTCCCAGGTGTGGATCATGGTGAGGAGTGTTCATTGTGTATTGTGGTCATGATGAGGTGTGGTCATGGTGTATTGTGGCCATAGTGAGGTGTGGTCATGGTGTATTGTGGTCATAACGAGGTGTGGTCGTAGTGATTCGTGGTCATAGTGAGGTGGTCGTAGTGGTGTGGTCGTAGTGAGGTGTGGTATTGTGAGGTGAGATCATGGCGAACTGTGGTCATAGTCAGGTATGGTTTATGTTTCCAGGTCTCCATCCGTGGGCCCCCGGATGTCAACCCTTCCACACTTCCCACTCCCGATTGTTTTGGTGCTTTCCCTAGTTCCGTGTGTCCAGAAGTCCATCTGTGTCACCTCAGATGAACTCCCAGGTGTGGATCATGGCCATAGTGAGGTGTGGTCCTAGGTGAGGTGTGGTCATAGTTAGGTGAGGTCATAGACAGGTATGGTCATCGTTCGGTGAGGTCATAGTGAGGTGTGATCATAATTAGGTGAGGTCATAGTGAGGTGTGATCATAGTTAGTTGAGGTCAGGGTGAGGTGTGGTCATAGTGAGGTGCTTTCCCTAGTTCCGTGTGTCCAGAAGTCCATCTGTGTCCCCTCAGATGAACTCCCAGGTGTGGATCATGGTGAAGTGGGGTCATGGTGTATTGTGGCCATAGTGAGGTGTGCTCATAGTGTATTGTGGTCATAGTCAGGTGTGGTTTATGTTTCCAGGTCTCCATCCGTGGGCCCCCGGATGTCAACCCTTCCACACTTCCCACTCCCGATTGTTTTGGTGCTTTCCCTAGTTCCGTGTGTCCAGAAGTCCACCTGTGTCCCCTCAGATGAACTCCCTTCCTCACTTTCCCAGGTGGGTGGGGGGTGGATGGGTGTCGGGCGGGTGTTTGGGTGTCGGGCGGATGGGTGGTAGGCGGGTGGGTTGAGGGTTTGTATGTGGGTGTGTGTGTTGTGTATGTGTTGGCCCCTCCCCAGTGACCTTGTTGGGTTTTAACTTGGTCTTGTCTAGCTGGTCTACTGCTGAGACTGTCCAGGTGGGTGGAATTACAGGAGGGGACACACAGAAAACTGCGTCCTGTAATTACACCCACCAAGACAGCCACGAACAGTAGACCAGCTAGGCAAGACCAAGCTGCCACCCAACATGGCCACCAAGGTGAGGTTACTTAGTAAAAATCTGGGACTTCTATTTATGTTTCATTATGTATTCAAATCAATTTTTGTTTTGCTTTGACTCATGCAGCTTTATAAGTGTATGTGTGAACGTTTTATCGTGTATAGATGTGTGTCCGAGTGTGACACTCTCTTCCCACCAGGAAATCTGCTACAAAAAAGTTATCAACTTTCGATTTTTGTTGAAATTCGTCGTTTTCGTATATGCAACGTCCACAGGTAAATACGGAAGTACACAAGGACATTCACGCAGTTATTCATTACTTATATTTTGTCTTTTCCATCACTAGATCAATCACAGTTTTGGTGTTATCAGCAGGCAATAAACAAACGATAATATTTAATTTAAATTAAACAATATTTTGGAATTCTATCTAACACTGTGTCCAGCAGTTGTGAACTGTACCACAAACACTGTGTCCAGCAGTTGTGAACTGATTACCCACAAGACAGCCCAACAGTAACCTAGAGTAAGTGCCACACATGGCCACCAGTTGTGAAGGTACTTAGAAAAATCTGGGACTCATATGTTTCATTATGTATTCAAATAATTTGTTTGCTTTGACTCATGCAGCTTTAGTGTATGTGTGAACGTTTATCGTGTATAATGTGTCCGAGTGTGACACCTCTTCCCACCAGGAAATCTGCTACAAAAGTTATCACTTTCATTTTGTTGAATTCGTCTTTACAACGTCACAGGTAATACGGAAGTACACAAGTACATTCACGCAGTTATTCAACTTATATTTTGTTTTGTCAATCATGTATCAACACTTTTGATTTATCAGTTACAAACGTAAATATTTATGTAATTAACGTAATTGTGAACTTAAAAACTGTGTCCCAGTTTACCCAAAAATTCCTTTCTGACAAACAAAGGCAGGTAAGCTGTTAATTATTTGTTTTTTTCACTTATTGTTTATATTTATTGTATGGACTTGTTCCACCAAAAAGTTATCAGTTTCTTTTGTTCAGTTCGTCTTTTATATATAAGTCACTGAAACGTCCACAAGTAAGCTTACAAGTACACAAGTACAGTCACACACACACACTTATTCTCTGGTCCCATTCTACAATATATATATAAACACAATTTCCCAGCACACCTACAATACATATTATTCAACCTCTATGTCACTGACATATATGCACATATTTGTACTGTCTCACACAGCTGCTAAAATTATATTTAAATTATATTATATATTTTAATAGAATTCTGAATAATTGGAATGGAGAATGCTATTACATTGTATTTTGTAGATATAGCAAAAAACACTGTTATGAATTATTAAACAATTATTGTCTCTCTCACTTTTTATTTTTCATGTCGTCATTTCTCTCACCTTCACTATATTGACAAAAATATTCATAAATACAACAAAGAAAACTAGGAAAGAAAATAAGGTGTACACACTGGGAGAGTCAACCTCTGACAAGATTACTGGTGTGATGTACAATGGCAGTACACTCTACTTGTGTGTGATGTTACAACCTGGCCAGTACCTGTCAATTTGGTGTGATGTTACAACCTGGCCAGTACAACTCTGTCTTAATGTTGGTGTTGTTACAACCTGGCCAGTACCTCTGTCTTATGTTTTGATGTTATTATCTGTCTTAATGTTGTGGATGTTACTGGCCGTCAACTCTGTCTTATGTTTCATACTGCTGTTTTTGTATTTTATCTTTATTCCTCATTTTATTGTACTGTTCTTGTGTGTATTTGTACTGCTGACTGTTCTTGTGTGACTTTGTACTGTACTGTTCTTGTGTGGTACTTGTGTACTGTCTGTACTGTTCTCAGAGATCAGTTATAAAGGACCTGATCTTAAGATATGATAAACATTGTATTATTATAAGTATTAAGAAAAAACATAAAAAAATAATAAAAAGTAGGAAAAGAGTAAGAAAGTTACTTTGTTTCTAGTTACATAATTTTATTTACTTCAATTTTGAGATACTAGAAGAAACCAGAGCTCATCTGTCCGTATTTCATAGGTGTCTTGTGTTGCAGCATCCCAGGTGGTCACTGACGCCAGGTCTTCCCTGTGCCAAGAAGGTCTTGACGAAGACTTGTCTATTCCTGTTTGTCTTTTTCAGAAAAACAATTATCTAAGTTGTCAGGACAGGAGATTATGATAGCTAATTATGCGCTTTTTTCATGTATGATATCATGGAAAACGATATTTTCTTTGGGAGTCGCTGGAGTTGTTTTATAATAGGTTTTTGCTTTACTGTGTGCAAACCTTCTGATTTAATGCTTTATAGTGGAAACTTCTTGACCTAAACGCTTTTGGCAGCAACTCCGTGAATATCTTAGGAGTAGATTAGACACCGTTCTTTTCTTAACTTATTTAGAGTGATTGCTGAAATAATTGACACAAGATGATATATTTGAAGGCTTTATGTAATCAGTAAGTTGGTTCTTATTTTCTTGCTAGAGTTCCTTGTCTTTCCGGCTGGTATTCGTTATTTTTCTGGTTAATGTTCTTCCTCAAGAATGTTTGCCCTGTGCTTCTTTGCTTGTTCTTTCTTTGTTACCATTTTCCGGTGTATGTTTTTTTCCATAACTTAGCTTCTCTTTCAGTTTCCTCCTTTATTCACTTGTCCTAGGTGCTTATTTTCTCCTTGTTTGCTGCCTTCTTCAGTGTATATTCCCTTGTTTGTTCTTTCTTTCCTTGTTGCCTTATTTTCGGTGTATATTATATTTCGGTGCCTTCGTTCCTCTATTAGTTTTTCTTCTCTACGAGTTTTAAGTGATTATGTGATTATTAATTTCCATGGAGACAGTAAACATATTTGTGCAAAATATTGTTATTATTCAGATAAATATTACTTTTTCTGTTTTACCAAATACATAAACTAGTGAACAGAAGTGACTTTCTTGTGTGTAACTTTCAGGTGTTTGTGTACAACAAGCACAGCTTTGTAAGCTGAGACAAGCACAGCTTTGTAAGCTGAGACAAGCACAGCTTTGTAAGCTGAGACAAGCACAGCTTTGTAAGCTGAGACAAGCACAGCTTTGTAAGCTGAGACAAGCACAGCTTTGTAAGCTGAGACAAGCACAGCTTTGTAAGCTGAGACAAGCACAGCTTTGTAAGCTGAGACAAGCACAGCTTTGTAAGCTGAGACAAGCACAGCTTTGTAAGCTGAGACAAGCAGGTCTCACAAAAATATCAAAATATAAAAAATATCAAAATGAGAAAACAGATATTGATATATTCATATTAATCTGAAATGCATAAATATATTTCATAATATATTAAATATAAAATATTTTCAGTAAATACTTGATATTTGTATAAATTTTATTTCATAATTATTTGTAATAATACCTTTCTTACCCTAATAGAGCAAACTTAATATCCTTTTCTTGTTGTATTATTTAAATTTCTCATAAGTTTTATAAGGGTTAATTAACATTTCTTAATTATCTATATTCTATCATATATTTTGTTGTGGTTCATAATTAGTGTTAAAGTTACTTACAACTTCCTACAGGAGTTGACTCAACTCATCAATTACTCTATTTGCATAGAAATATTTTCTGCATTCATTTTTTCAATGATTCTTTCGCAAACTTAACCATTAAGGTTGGTATGATTTTCGAAGTTGCATTATAAAGTGGTATGATTTTCAAGTTGCATTATAAGTTGGTAAGATTTTCGATGTTGCATTATAAGGGTTGGTTGATTTTCTGTTCATTAGGTTGATGATTGATTATTTAGGTTGGTATGATTTTCGTATTGCATTATAAGGTTGTAATTTTCGATGTTATTAAAGGTTATATTTTCGATATTGTTATAAGTTGGTATGATTTTCGATGCTTGCATTATAAGGTTGGTATGATTTTCGATGTTGCATTATAAGGTTGGCATGATTTTCGATGTTGCATTATAAGGTTGGTATGATTTTCGATGTTGCATTATAAATCAATATAAAAGGTCACAAATTTTCCACATAAACTACTTTATACATTAGATAATGGAAGTTTATCTGAGACATTAACAAGGAGCCTTGTTGGCCACGCTCTAAGATGCTCTCATACAATTATTTTTGTGATGGCCAATGATTTTTCTGTCATTAAAGACTTATCTCAACATGAAGGTCTTTTAAATACTGGAATATGTATTTATTGAAAGAGTACATAATTATGCTTTATAATCTGTTGAATATATTGTAACCATAGTGACTAACCTAGTTGGGAAGCTGTGCTTAATACTAAAGTTTTTGTTGAACGTATAACGACTTTCACTGTATTTAAGAATACCTCTGAAACTACCGTAACTACTGAACTATAGCGACTTCAGTCCTGTTGGAAGAAATATATAAAACTACTGTAGTTACTGAACTATAGTGACCTAAGTCTTTTGGAGCATGGCTGTGTAGGAACGCATTTACAGATTACTGTAATAGGTGTAGCATTGACCATTGCTAACAGAAACTAAGCATTCACAAGTGCTAACTTTGGTAGCAGACTGTGCTAGTGAAACACATCACAAGTGTAACTTTGGTACAGACTGTGCTAGTGAAACACATCACAAGTTAACTTTGGTAGAGACTGTGCTAGTGAAACACATCACAAGTGTAACTTTGGTAGCAGACTGTGCTAGTGAAACACATCACAAGTGTAACTTTGGTAGCAGACTGTGCTAGTGAAACACATCACAAGTGTAACTTTGGTAGCAGACTGTGCTAGTGAAACACATCACTAGTGTACTGGTGAACTGCTAGTGAACATCACAGTGTAACTTGGACAGACTGTGCTAGTGAAACACATCACTAGTGTAACTTTGGTAGCAGACTGTGCTAGTGAAACACATCACAAGTGTAACTTAACTGTTTGAAAGATTCGTACACAGTGTTAGACAGAATTGTAAAATATGTTTATGAAGAACATTGTTTAACAATAGTTAAAAAAATAAATACTGTATGCAAAGAACAAGACTTATGGTACCAGGGTTTCAAATGTATATAAGAGGAAGAAATCATTGTTAAAAAAAAATACTGGAGACAATAACAATGAGAGGAACTAGCCAGGTTGCAGGAATGGCTACCGAAATCTTTTTGGTGGGAAGTTTGAGACTATCATGATGGTCGACTATATTTCCTGAGAGTTATTGATTTTTGGAGTGTATTGTGGATAGGTTTATTTGGATAAATATTTTTAAATCTGAGAAAAATACAGATAAGATAAAGGGATACTGGGAGATGTTAAGTGAATGTGTTGGGAATGTTGAATGATGCAAGAGACATGAATGTCAGTGTGGGATTCAATGTTGAGTAAGACGCAGTGGGAAATACTTACGTGTTTGGTGTATATAGAAGAACCTTTAGCTGACGTCAAGGATACAGCCAAAATATCAATGTACAAGAACGGTAAAAACACACAAAATCGGTACAGCAAAACACAAGAAAAGTACATTGGAAAAGAACACTTAAGTACAGTTCAGGATAAAAGTGACCTTTACCACAGTGTGTCAGCATCACCAGACCATTACAACCAAAAACACTACACTGACTTACAGTAAGTACACTAACAACCAAGAACACTACACTGACTTACAGTAAGTACACTAACAACCAAAACACAAGCACTAACATGTAATAACAACACAGTAACATAAAATAGTACAGTAATACATTGAACAGTATAGAGACACATAAAATAATAGAGTAACATATAAAACAGTATACTAAACATCAAACTGTATAATAATATAAACAGTATAGTAACACAAAAAACAGTATAGAAACTCACAAACAATAAAGTAACACATGAAACAACATAACACATAAAACAGTAAAGTGAGACATAAAACAGTATAGTTACACATAAAACAATCATAACACATAAAACAGAAAATGAAACATAAAACAGTATAGCACACTACATAAATAATAATAATAATATAAAAAAACATAGTAACACAAAAACAGTTTAGTGGCACATAAAAATGCAAGACCATTAGAGTACAGTAAAACAGAAGACCAGTACAGTACAGTTTTACACAGAAGACCAGTACAGTACAGTAACATACAAGACCAGTACAGTACAGTAACACAGAAGACCAGTACAGTACAGTAACATACAAGACCAGTACAGTAACACAGAAACCAGTACATACAGTAACATACAAGACCAGTACAGTACAGTAACACAGAAGACCATTACAGTACAGTAACATACAAGACCAGTATAGTACAGTAACACAGAAGACCATTACAGTCAGTAACATACAAGACCATTACAGTACTGTAACACAGAAGACAATTACAGTACAGTAACATACAAGGCCAGTACAGTAACACAGAAGACCAGTACAGTACAGTAACATACAAGACCAGTACAGTACAGAAACACAGAAGGCCAGTACAGTACAGTAACACAGAATACCATTACAGTTCAGTAACATGCAAGGCCAGTACAGTACAGAAACACAGAAGACCAGTACAATACAGTAACATACAAGACCAGTACAGTACAGTAACACAGAAGACCATTACAGTACAGTAACATACAATACAAGTACAGTACAGTAACACAGAAGACCAGTACAGTACAGTAACATACAAGACCAGTACAGTACAGTAACACAGAAGACCAGTACAGTACAGTAACACAGAAGACCATTACAGTACAGTAACACAGAAGACCAGTACAGTACTGTAACATACAAGACCAAGTACGCAGTAAGTAACACAGAGACCATAGTAAAAGTACAGTAACATACAAGACCAGTACAGTAACACAGAAGACCAGTACATACAGTAACACAGAAGGCCAGTACAGTACATCAGAAGACCAGTACATACAGTAACACAGAAGACCAGTACAGTAGACACAGAAGACCAGTACAGTAACACAGAAGACCAGTCAGTAACAGACCAGTACAGTAACACAGAAGACCAGTAGCAGTAACACAGAAGACCAGTACAGTAACACAGAAGACCATGTACAGTAACACAGAAGACCAGTACAGTAACACAGAAGACCAGTACAGTAACACAGAAGACCAGTACAGTAACACAGAAGACCAGTACAGTAACACAGAAGACCAGTGCAGTAACACAGAAGACCAGTGCAGTAACACAGAAGACCAGTGCAGTAACACAGAAGACCAGTGCAGTAACACAGAAGACCAGTGCAGTAACACAGAAGACCAGTGCAGTAACACAGAAGACCAGTACAGTAACACAGAAGACCAGTACAGTAACACAGAAGACCAGTGCTGTATCACAGAAGACCAGAGCAGTAACACAGAAGACCAGTGCAGTAACACAGAAGACCAGTGCAGTAACACAGAAGACCAGTACAGTAACACAGAAGACCAGTACAGTAACACAGAAGAGCAGTGCAGTAACACAGGAGACCAGTGCAGTAACAAAGAAGACCAGTACAGTAACACAGAAGATTAGCAGTAACACAGAAGACCAGTGCATTAACACAGAAGACTAGGACAGTGTCACAAAATACCGGTACAATTCTCTACAGTAACACAGAAGTCCAGTACAGTTCAGTTCAGACACACAAAAGAATAGTACAGTAATGCAGAAGACCAGTGCAGTAACATAGAAAAACCTGTGCAGGATACAGTATAATAACACAGAACACCAGTACAGTAACACAACACCAGTACAGTAACACAGAAGACTAGTACGGTATACCTGGAGTATACCTGTAGAGGGTTTCGGGGGTCAACGCCCCCGTGGCCCGATATGAGACCTGGCCTTGTGGTGGATCAGGGTCTGATCATCCATGCTGTTACTGCTGGCCGCACGTAACCGACGTACGAACCACAGCCTGGCTAATCAGTTACTGACTTTAGGCGCCTGTCCGTCGCCTGCTTGATGACAGCCATGGGTCTATTTGTAATCCCCCGTATGTATGCTCGGTGGCAGTTGAACAGTCTTGGGCCCCTGATACTTACTGTGTTGTCTCAGGGTACTTGTGGCACCCCTGATTTTCATTGGGGGGATGGTGCATCTTCTACCGAGTCTTTTGCTTTCAGAGGGAGTGATTTTCGTGTGCAAGTTTGGTAGTAATCCCTCTAGGATTTTCCAAGTGTATATTATCATGTATCTCTTTCTCCCCTGCGTTCCAGGAAATACAAATCAAGGGACTTCAACCGTACTTATGTGTGCCGTGAAAGTTCTTTGTACACTCTCCAGGTAGGCAATTTTGCCTGCCTTGAAGGGGGCAGTTAGTGTACAGTAGTATTCCAGCCTAGAGAGAACAAGCGATTTGAAGAGAATCATCATGGGCTTGTCGTTTTTAGTTTTGAAGGTTCTCATTATCCATCCTATCATTTTTTAGCAGATGAGGCAGATACAATGTTGAGGGCTTTGAATGTGAGATCGTCTGACATTGATAAATTAGACGTATGTGCAACTCTTGAATATCTTTTGTGAGGAAACGTTTCGCCACACAGTGGCTTCATCAGTTAATGCAAAGGAGAATGGTGAAGAACAGGAGGAGTTTGAGGTAATCAGTCCCTCAGCCTTGAGTCGATGTAATCAGTCCATCAGTCTTGAAAAGAATACAGCATAAGTGCGAAGTGGCTTATATACTATAGGCAGATGAGATGCAGCAGTCTCCTGTACACATTACTAAAGTTAAAAACAGAAACTTTTGTTTTTCTTTTTGGGTCACCCTGCCTCGGTGGGATACGGCCGGTTTGTTTAAAAAAAAAATATATATATATATATATATATATATATTGTGTGTGTGTGTGTGTGTGTGTGTGTGTACGATGTTAATAAAGCTGTGTTTACCTTGGCACCTGGTCTACATGATGGCTTGCTTTGTATATATTGTCTTTTGATCAAAGTACAGTTACATCACAAGTCCTTAAGACCACAGGTGACATCACATAACATTATCTAATACCTAGTTATTTGGGTAAATCTTTACTGTCTTTCTTGCATATTATAACTTGATTCAACACTGTAGCTATCAAATAATTTCCTAAGATTAAATACATTTCTAACTCTAGTAACATCTCTCCAAATCTATAAATGCACCCAAGTGTTTCTTTCCTTTATATAAGTGTTCTTAACTTATGTGTTTCAGTGTTTACACTTGACCCGCAGATTTCCTTCTGTTACGAATCTGGCATGTAGAACACTTTTGTTTTGTGCTTCCTCGTAACAAACATGTGGAAACGAAAAACATATCACTAGTTTCTTTAGTTCTTTCAGGAATAGGTATACGACAAGGAATAGTTTAATGTCAAAATGAGGTTTTTCTCTTAATATTATATGACTCAATATTAGTTATGTATGTTATATTTGTTATGTATGTTATATTAGTTATGTATGTGTTTAGATAGGTGACTTAAAGAGTGAAGGTCTCAAGTACTGAGCGACTCGTTTACTCCCCCCTTCCTATACCGAGTAGAGGTCAAACCTAGGCGTTCTGCTCAGGTCAGTTCTCTCTCACCCCTGGTACGGTGTGCATACCCTAGAAGACACACAGTTCTCTCTCACCCTTGGTATGCTGAGCATACCCTAGAAGACACACAGTTCTCTCTCACCCTTGGTATGGTGAGCATACTCTCTAAGACTCTCATTTCTCTCATCCTTGGACATTTGGATCGTAACAAATGGGGGTCTGCCCAAAGGATATATATCTGGTGATGGCTTCTGATGTTTGGCTCTCACTTACAACTCACCCAGAAGACAAGCAACCACAGGGTATAAGTAACTATGTTTCTTCCCCTTTTGCTTTTGGTACTGGCGACACCATTATTGGGCAGAGTGAAAAAAGTGATTTTGTGCTTGTTCTTGGTAAGTGCCTCCCTATACGTTTGGAGCTGTGATGTTTGGCTTAATTGTCTCCTCGGGTGTCGGAGCTGCCAAGAGCATCCACACGACGGGAGTTAGCATGGTTGGTGGTGTTTTCGCCCCTATTGAGACCAAGAACCTTTCAGTCATTTTGGTGAGACTGAAAAATTCGGGAGTAATGAACTCACTAAGTAATTTGGGAAACGAGAGAAAAACAAGACTTGTATTTGTTCAAGTTTTTATGGGAACAGTGAGTGGTGTGAGGTTATCACCTCTGGTCCTCCGGAACCAGTGTTCAGCGGAGGTGAGGAAAACTGTAATGGCTACTCTTGGAGAGAGAGAAGTCAGGGTGACACATACAGTCACGGGTGACATGTTAGTCACGGGTGATACTACAGAGAATTCTTCAAAGGAATTTGCCTAAGGAAGTAGTAAAGGATGTCGAACTACTGTCACTTGAAGAGACATTAACAAGTGCTCTTGACAGGATATTTACGCCGGGGAAGTCACTGTTTGAGTTTGACTTGTCAGAGGAACTTATGGCAAGCGACGTGTGCTTTCTCGTATTGTTTTCTTCATGTGTGAGCCAACGATTGTCTTCCTGTCTGTTATTGTCTGAGTCGTTGCTCCAGCAACTTGTGTTGTGGCTCAGCTGAGAGGAGGCTTGGAGAAGCAGCTCGTCTGAACCTTAAGACATGCTTTGAAAACTACGGTTTTCTCACCACATTGTCTCGTGCTGCTGCATTTTCTGAGTATTTCGCTTGGAACTTCTTCGTCGTCTGGAAGAAGTCATTTTGGAGGTATTCATGTCCAGCAGACTGACATGAACGTAGAGACGCGACCGACACTTCGTATTTACTTCAAGACGTCGTCGTTCTTGATGCCTGGGTATAGGTTTCACTCCCAGCATTAGTGTTTCCTGCATGCTTCCTGACACACTAGCCTCTATAGTACAAGCTAGTCCCTGAGCAAAAGTTGGTATACTTTTGACACACTAGCCCCTGTTTAATAAGCTAGTCCCTGAGCAGAAATCTGCACCCGTCTGACATACTAGCCTGACAAACTAGTCCCTGAGCAGACGTCTGTTTCCACTAAACTGGTGAGTATTTTTGAACAGAACCTGATTATCGGTTCTGCCAAGCAAGTAAGTCTGGTGTGGATGACACTGGTGGAGCAGTGTCATGAGTAAAAGTCAGCGCCCTTCTGACATACTAGCCTGACAAATCAGTCCCTGAGCAGAGGTCTGCTTGTACTTCCGCCAGATTGGTATATTGGTGAGTCTCTCTGAGCAGAAAATGGCTGTATGCTGCATGTGCGTAAAAGGTTTCAGAATATTGAGGATATGAAGGTGAGGCGCGTATGTGTGAAAGGCAACGCTGCCCCACCTGGGTTCATCTTCTGTTATTGTTTCGTCATCACCCTCGTCTGCGTCCATCGCTGTGGTAGCGCCGTGTTCTTTGTTGCCCTTCAAAAGTGTCTGGCCCACAGTCTGTGGCCCGTTTGTATAAAAGGCTCCGGCAGTTGATGGTTAGTCGACTGTTCAAATCACCCTGGCTGTCTCTCGCCGACTTCAGTCTACACTGATAGTGTTTCGACTGATCTAGTGTTATTTATATGTTCATCGTGTATCTACTAGTGTTGCTGGTTAGAAAATTATTACTGAAAAGAACTTCATGAGGTAATGTCTGAGGTGTCGCCGCCTCTTGACTTCTTTTCCGGTCTTGGAGCAGTGTGGTGAGCTCCAGCTACCGGACCCTCTCACTTCTTCAGTGCTCTAGAGGAAAGTGCTGGTACTGACTGGGCGATATTATTCGTCTATGGTGCTAGCAAGACTCAGCAATGGTAATCCTGAGTCTGACGCTCGAGGCTTCTGCCGTTTCTGCACTGTGAGTTGAACAAGATGCGGTGGGTAGTGTTCCGTGGCTAGTGTTTCAACGTTCTACCATTGTTCCAGACTTGCCATGTGTTGAGGCTTACTGGCTGAGTCAGTCCCATAAGAGATGATCATGGATGATCCACCGTCAGGGTCACAGCAGAAACATTGTTAATTGGACTTCTGGATGTAAAACTGCAGAACTTTACACAAGAATTTGGCGCTAAAGGAGTTTAACTCCGACAATGTCAGGAACTGTGTGTAGTTGAGGTCCAGGAGCTTGTCTGCTGATGACTGCTTTTGTGATCCTCATAGTTTGTTCCCTTACCAAGCTTAACTTTGTTGAAGGAGGAGTTTATGTTCATCCCACCTGAGCGGTCGAGTGCCCCCTTTTACTTATACTTTAATATTTAAAGATTTTTGCCTAACTGAAGTACTTTTTTGTTAAAATTAGAGTATTCACCAAGTATGTGGAAAAGATAACGTAAACGTTGATGCATTGTCTCGTACCTAAGTACTGGTCATTGAATTTTTTGACTTTTTTGGCAAAAAGTAAAGTAAATTGTTTTCCCTTTTTTGCTCCTTTTATATGTTTTGTGTATTAATTGAAATTTGTTGTCGTCTACAGTCACATGATTGTTGTAACTTCAGGAGAATCCTGAGGACGATATGTTTGAAAGCAGACGTTAAGAATTTATGCCGCCATGGCTATGACTCTTGCTGCTTTCCGCTGACCTCCTCTGCTTCAAAGCGTCACCTGAGGTCACTGTCGTGGACCCACCTCTAAGAAACGAAGCTCAAAGTTACACTGCTTCTTTGCTTCCATTGTATGGTGACTCGTGAGGATCTTGGCTTTGATGAAAAAGGATAAATTAACATTCAATATAAGTGTCTAAGTCAGATGGAAAGCTTGTAATTTATTTTCATTAAGGTTTTGTACAGTCTCTTTGGTGCGACACTTAGTCGTCGAGGGGGGGGTGTTACGCCCTGTCATAGTTTAATGTCAAAATGAGGTTTTTCTCTTAATATTATATGATCATTTTTATTATTATGTATATATTAGTTATGTATGTTATATTAGTTATGTATGTTATATTAGTTATGTATGTTATATTAGTTATGTATGTTATATTAGTTATGTATGTGTTTAGATAGGTGACTTAAAGAGTGAAGGTCTCAAGTACTGAGCGACTGGTTTACTCCCCCCTTCCTATACCGAGTAGAGGTCAAACCTAGGCGTTCTACTTAGGTCAGTTCTCTCTCACCCCTGGTACGGTGAGCTCACCCTAGAAGACACTCAGTTCTCTCTCACCCCTGGTACGGTGAGCTCACCCTAGAAGACACTCAGTTCTCTCTCACCCCTGGTATGGTGAGCACACCCTGAAGACACACAGTTCTCCTACACCACCCTGGTATGGTGAGCTCTACCCTTCTAGAGACTCCTGTCGTTCTCTCATCCTTGGACGTGGATCCTAACACCTTCCTTTTCTCAATTATTACTTTTCTTTGTACCATATTTTCTTTCCCTTACTTCATCATTAAAATTCTGCCTTTACCTTGGTTTGGTCAACTAGCCATTCTCTTATAATTATTATGTTATTGAAAGATATTTTTCCTTTTCTTCTTTATAAACAATTTAACAAAATCATTAACTATTCCTATGCTTTGTCACTTACACTTCTATCTTAATCCATTCTAATTTCCCATTTTAACACTATTGCCCCATTTCTTTCATATTGATGGCAACTCTGCTGACACCAGAGTTAGACTGACAAGTCACAGTTTCACAGGTCTGACAGCGAGTCAGCTAGCGACTTCTGACAGCAAGTCAGTCAGGCTGACAATGTCAGCCAGTACAGCTAGGCTATAGCCAGCAGAGTCAGTCAGGCTGACAGCAGAGTCAGCTAAGCTGACTAGCCAGAGTCAGTCAGGCTGACAGCAGAGTCAGCAGGCTGACAGCAGAGTCAGTAGGCTGACAGCAGAGTCAGTCAGCCGAAGCACTTGACAGCAGAGTCAGCAGCTGACAACAGAGTCAGCAGGTGCAGGTCAGCCATGACACTGCATGTCTTCTTTATTGTGATTATCATGTAGTTTATACAATTTTCTTCTGATGTTTAGTTTTCACTTTCACTACTGACACATCACTCCAAAAACCATGCGACGAACACACACACATATACATACATGTATATAATTATAATATACATAATGTTTACTACTTTATTTACTACAATACATTACATGGTTACAGCCTACTACATCAATACTATACTACATGTGACACATTCTCCATAATATACATACATGTGACACATTCTCGTATACATACATGGTACACATTCCATATGCATCACACAGTGTACACAGTCCATATTACATACATGTAACATTTCATAATATACATACATGTGTACACATTCTCATAATATACATACATGTGTACACATTCTCATATATACATACATGTGTACACATTCTCATAATCATACAGTGACCACTAATCATTGTGTACACATTCTCATAATATACATACATGTGTACACATTCTCATAATATACATACATGTGTACACATTCTCATAATATACATACATGTGTACACATTCTCATAATATACATACATGTGTACACATTCTCATAAGCATATCTGCACTTTCCCACATGATTGTTTAAATTAAACACTACTGTATAAGAAGTGAAAAAAAAATTAAGAAAATTCTTGATTATATTATTTCAATTTTCACAATAAAGTGGAGTGAGAGATACAATATTGTGATGACATCCTTTGGGAAAACATGTAAATATGTGAAGACGTGACTAACTTGAGAGACTTGTGGTTAAGACAAAGGTATTCTCATAAGTCATCTTAATAAATATGTGAAGAAGTGAGAGACTTTTGGTTAAAACAAAGAAAATATTCTTTTAAATCATCTTAATAAACTCATTGTTTAAGAAGAATTAATTATTTTCAGTTTTCATATACACGTATACACTTCTCTCACCTCCTCATTAATGACATAAAAAACATTCACACCACAGTTGTAAAACAAAAACATTCACCACCACAGTTGTAAAACAATAACTTTCGGGAAGGAAATTAAAAACTGTCAATTTGGATGATTCGATCTCTTGTCAGGAAGAATTTTGGTGGTCTGCCCCAGCCTGGCCAGTACGACTGTGTTGGTGGTCACTGTCCCAACCTGGCCAGTACGACTGTGTGCTTGCGTCTCCGATATTGTTGTTATGTATTGTGATGTATGAATGTTAACATATATTAGGTCCACTCTCTCTCCCTGCTCTGTGAGCTTTATCATACCTCTTCTTAAAGTTATGTATGGATCCTGCCTCCACTCCACTACATCACTCTCCAAACTGTTCCATTTCATGACAATTCTATGAAAGAAGAAGTACTTATTAACATCCCTGTGACTCATCTGAGTTTGCAACTTCTAGTTGTGACCCCTTGTTGCTGTGTCACATTTCTGAAACATTCTGTCACTATCCACCTTCTCAATTACTCTCAGTATTTTATATGTTGTTATCATGTGGTCCCTATCCTCCTGTCCTCCAGTGATGTCAAGTTGAGTTCCCTTAACATCTCCTCGTAAGACAAACCTCTCAGCTTCGGGGCTAGTCTTGTTGCAACCCTTTGCCCTTTTCTTGACGTGTTTGACCTGGTTTGGGTTCCATACTGGTGCTGCATACTCCAATATGGGCCTGACGTACACGGTGTACAGTGTAGTGAATAACCAGTACAGTTCAATACAGTATCAGAGAAGACCAGTACAGTTCAATACAGTATCAGAGAAGACCAGTACAGTTCAATACAGTATCAGAGAAGACCAGTACAGTATCACCAAAGACTAGTACAGTAACAGAGAAGACCAGTACAGTATCACCGTAGACTAATACAGTAACACAGAAGACCAGTACAATAATACAGAAGACAAGTACAGTAACACAGAATACCAGTACAGTATCACAGAAGACCAGTACAGTAACACAGAAGATCTGTACAGAAACACAGAAGACCAGTAAAGTAACACAGAATAACAGTACAGTAACACAGAAGACCTGTACAGCAACACAGAAGACCACTACAGTTCAGTACGGAAAACCAGTACAGTTAAGAAGAACAGCACAGTTAACTAAAGTAACACAGAAAACCAGTACATTAACACAAAAGACCAGTACAGTAACATAGAAGATTAATATTGTACATTAAAGAAACACTGTACAGTTGTGTACAGTAAAACGGAAGAGCAGTACAGTTAAGTACAGTAACATAGAAAACCAGTACAGTATCAGGACAGTAAGTACAGAAGATATACAGTAAACAGTATGAAGCAGTACAGAACACAGATGACAGTACAGTAATACAGAAGAACAGTACAGTAACACAGAAGAACAGTACAGTAAACAGAAGAACAGTACAGTAACACAGAAGACAGTACAGTAACACAGAGACCAGTACAGTAACACAGAAGACAGTACAGTAACACGAAGACAGTACGTAACACAGAAGACAGTACAGTAACACAGAAGACAGTACAGTAACACAGAGAACAGTACAGTAACACAGAAGACAGTACAGTAACATAGAAGAACAGTACAGTAACACAGAGACAGTACAGTAACACAGAGAGCAGTACAGTAACACAGAAGACACAGTACACAAAGCAACTACCAGAAGAACAGAACAGTAACACAGAAGACCAGTACAGTACAATAACACAGAAGAACAGTACAGTAACACAGAAGAACAGTACAGTAACACAGAAGACCAGTACAGTAACACAGAAGACCAGTACAGTAACACAGAAGACCAGTACAGTAACACAGAAGACCAGTACAGTAACACAGAAGACCAGTACAGTATTGTAACACAGAAGAATGGAACAGTAACACTGAAGAATGGTACAGTAACACTGAAGACCAGTACAGTAACACAGAAGACAGTACGTAACACAGAAGACAGTACAGTAACACAGAAGACCAGTACAGTAACACAGAAGACCAGTACAGTAACACAGAAGACCAGTACAGTAACACAGAAGACAGTAAACAGAAGTACAGTAACACAGAAGACCAGTACAGTAACACAGAAGACCAGTACAGTAACACAGAAGACCAGTACAGTAACACAGAAGACCAGTACAGTAACACAGAAGACCAGTACAGTACAAACCAGTACAGTAAGACTACAGTAAAGAAGACCAGTACAGTAACACAGAAGACCAGTACAGTAACACAGAAGACCAGTACAGTAACACAGAAGACCAGTACAGTACGTACACAGAAGACCAGTACAGTAACACAGAAGACCAGTACAGTAACACAGAAGACCAGTACAAAAAGTACAGTAACACAGAAGACAGACCAGTACACAAACAGTACAGTAACACAGAAGACCAGTACAGTAACACAGAAGACCAGTACAGTAACACAGAAGACCAGTACAGTAACACAGAAGACCAGTACAGTAACACAGAAGACCAGTACAGTAACACAGAAGACCAGTACAGTAACACAGAAGACCAGTACAGTAACACAGAAGACCAGTACAGTAACACAGAAGAACCAGTACAGTAACTGAAGACCAGTACAGTAACACAGAAGACCAGTACAGTAACACAGAAGACCAGTACAGTAACACAGAAGACCAGTACAGTAACACAGAAGACAGAAGTAACACAGAAGACCAGTACAGTAACACAGAAGACCAGTACAGTAACACAGAAGACCAGTACAGTAACACAGAAGACCAGACAGTACAGTAACACAGAAGACCAGTACAGTAACACAGAAGACCAGTACAGTAACACAGAAGACCAGTACAGTAACACAGAAGACCAGTACAGTAACACAGAAGACCAGTACAGTAACACAGAAGACCAGTACAGTAACACAGAAGACCAGTACAGTAACACAGAAGACCAGTACAGTAACACAGAAGACCAGTACAGTAACACAGAAGACAGTACAGTAACACAGAAGACCAGTACATAGTAACACAGAAGACCAGTACGAACACAGAAGACAGACAAGTACAGTAACACAGAAGACCAGTACAGTCATAACACAGAAGACCAGTACAGTAACACAGAAGACCAGTCAGTAACACAGAAGACCAGTACAGTAACACAGAAGACCAGTACAGTAACCAGAAGACCAGTACAGTAACACAGAAGACCAGTACAGTACAGTAACACAGATACAGAACGAGCCAGTACGTAACACAGAAGACCAGTACAGTAACACAGAAGACCAGTACAGTAACACAGAAGACCAGTACAGTAACACAGAAGACCAGTACAGTAACACAGAAGACAGTAAAAAAAAAGTACAGTAACACAGAAGACCAGTACAGTAACACAGAAGACCAGTACAGTAACACAGAAGACCAGTACAGTAACACAGAAGACCAGTACAGTAACACAGAGACCAGTACAGTAAACAGAAGACAGTACAGTAAACAAGAACCATACAGTAACACAGAAGACAGTACAGTAACACAGAAGACCAGTCAGTAACACAGAAGACCAGTACATAACAAAAGACCAGTACAGTAACACAGAACCAGTACAGTAACACAGACAGACAGTAAAGAACAGTACAGTAAAAGAAGACCAGTACAGTAACACAGAAGACCAGTACAGTAACAAGAACAGTACAGTAACACAGAAGACCAGTCAGTAACCAGAAGACCAGTACATAACACAAAACCAGTACAGTAACACAGAGACAGTAAAAGCCAACACAAGACAGTGAACGAAACAGTACAGTCAAGAAGAATCAGTAACACAGACAACAACAAAGACAGACAGTAATACAGAAGACATACAGACAACATACAGTAACACAAGACCAGTACAGTAACACGAGAAGCAGTACAGAAGAACAATACAGTAAACAGAACCAGTACAATAACACAAAGGTACAGTAACACAGAAACCAGTACAGTACACGAAGACAGTACAGTAACAGAAGAACAGACAGTAACACAGAAGACAGAACAGACAGTAACAAAAAGTAAACACAAAATATAACACAGAAGACCAGACAGTCACAAACAGTAAGTAACACAAGACAGACAGACAAAAGACAGTACAAACACAGAAGACCATACAGTAAAAGAAACAGTACAGTACAGATAAAGAAGACAGTACAGTAACACAGAAAACAGTACAGTAACACAGAAGACCAGTACAGTAACAAGAACAGTACAGTAACACAGAAGACCAGTACAGTAACAAAAACAGTACAGTAACACAGAAGACAGTACATAACACAGAAGACCAGTCAGTAAACGAGAAGAACAGAAAGTACAGTAAACACAGAGAACAGTACAGTAACACAGAAGAACAGTCAGTAACACAAAGTACAGTAACACAGAAGAACAGTACAGTAACAAGAAGAACAGTACAGAACACAGAACAGTAGCAAAACAGCAACAGTAACACAGAACAGTACAGTAACACAGAAGACAGTACAACACAGAAGACTGTAGTAACACAAAGATCAGTACAGTAACACAGAAGACAGTACAGTACAGAACACAGAAGAACAGTACAGTAACACTGAAGAACAGTACAGTAACACAGAAGACCAGTACAGTAACACAGAAGACCAGTACAGTAACACAGAAGACAGTACAGTACAGAACACAGAAAATACAGTACAGTAACATGGAAGACAGTAAGTAACACAGAAGACAGTACAGTAACAAAAGACACAGATATGCATAACACAGAAGACCAG
>WNWK01027310.1:0-26431 GCA_009830355.1 Cherax destructor
TAGGTTAGGTTTGCTTAGATTAATGGTTATTAACCTATGTTTATGTACAATTTCCAGACGACAAAAAAAAAAAAAAAAAAAAAAAAATGGGTTGCTCATATTTGGTAATGCAGAGTGTATCATAAAATCCGGAGCATGCATTTTCTCATGAGCTGCAAACAAGTCGGAGGATGAGCTGGATAATCGTGTACTGCATAAACAAATAATTTTATACAGCACTAAAAATCATGTAGGTTGGTACTCTCTTTTGAAAGAGTATACACACTGTAAATTATGTATATTTGTCACAACAAAGGATTATAATACATGCCTTCAGAGAAGATGAAGAATGAGAAACCTGTGCAATATTTGGGAATCTCTGTTAAGGAAACATTTTGAAAGCCACTTGCTGGTGAAACATTTCCTCAATAAAGATTTCCAAATGTTGTATAGGTGTGTCATTCTTCAATGTGTTGGTTTTCTAAATCATTTACATAACTTCAGAAAGAAAAAAAAAAAAAAAAAAAAAAAAAAAAACCTGGTAACCCCATCACTAACAAAGGACATAACTGTACTAAATCGCCTCAGAAGTTGACGTTAGTGTACCGAACTGATTGAGGTAAACACATTTTCACAAAAGATGCATCATAATATTTAGAAAAGGAAATAGAGTATTCCAGGGTAAATATCTTTAGAGCCTATATCTTCTATGAGTCATTGACATGCAGAATAGGTGTAGAATTCCACTCCTGAATGGATGTATTGCTAATCGGTGAATTTTGAATAAAAATAGCAAAAGAAATCCTTGTGTTGTACAAGCCTGTCACATCTGCTTGTAAACAAACAGCCTGGATCAAGTTAAGGAGACGTGGGTAGATACCCACGCCACCTTCAGGCTTCAAGCGGTGCTAACTAAAACTAATACGACCCTACCTAGGAACACCCGAAATTTTCCATTTTAAATGAGATGGGCGAGCCAGGCAGAAATGTCCCATTCAAAATGAGTTCCCAGAACTAAAAGACTCTGGATACATGGTGTTATACTGTATTTGGAGTAGGAGATTTTCTGGAAAGTAAAAAAGAATAAGCATGACTATACTCAGCAAAACAGTTCTTGAGTTGACAGGAATATGGAATTTGCACAGTTCACAGCTGCCTATGAGATGGGATGGTCCAAAAGAAAAAAATATGGTATAAACACTGTTTAACTTTAAGACAAAACAGGGTTGTGTTAAATTAAAAAGAAATGAAAGGTTGCACTTTCAGCTAGAATTATGGTAAGCAAATGTAATTAAAAGTTATGGGCACATAGCATCTCCTTAAAAGTTTATAAAACACCTTGCACTGTAATAGTACATTAATTGGGATACTGCAATGTTTTAAAGATAATATGAAAACTAAGAACCATTACCAATCAAGGTAGTGAACTCTACAGGAATTCCAATTATTCAATGTTTTTGGTTACATGATTTATTGTAAATGTTTATTTTATAAAATTAAATTTTAAGCTCACTGATAACAGGTACAAATATTATACATCCCTCTCTGGCTTCTGCTGTAGGTACAAAATATTTAGTTTCCTTATATGTGTTATGTCAGTGATCCTCAAATTCTAAAAAGTACTATGAAAGATCAGGTGTGCCACTATATTACAACCCACTTTACCCATGTAATACTTTCCACTGTTTGCTGGTGGATGGTTTCCTTTCCATTTTCTACTATTGAGGACTAAGAGGCATGCATCACCAGTAAAGGAGAAGACCTTTTACTATACAGTACAGTGGTCCCTCGGTTTTCGTGCATCTCCAAACTCGAACATTTATGTAAGTGTATTTTCTTAAGTGCTGTTGCAAGTGTATTTTTGGGGGTCTGAAATAGACTAACCTACGTGACATTATTTCTTAAGGAAGTAAATTCGTTCGGTAATGGCACTTGAGCAGCATTCTGGAACAAATTTTCGGCGAAAACCGAGGGACCACTGTACTATGATACAGGTGTCATAAACACTGATTAATGCAAAGTTTGAAACTACATGGACAGAAATATGAAACATAAGTAAGAAAGGTCTGAATAGTTCAGCCTCAGTCACAGATCCGTTGAAGCTGGTCTCTGACTGAGACTAAAATACAGTGGTCCCCCGAGTAACGAAAAAACTTCATCCCAGAAGCCTGATCAAGTGCCATTACCAAACGACGAATTTACTCCCTTAAGGAATAATGTCACGTAGGTTAGTCTATTTCAGGCCCCCAAAAATACACTTCCACAAGCACTTACAATATTATACTTACATAATTGTACGATTTCCGGGGTGTTCGTTACTTGGGGACCACTGTATAAACAAATACCATACATGTGTTACCTATTTCTGTCCAAGTGGTTTCTCACTTTGCAATTATTGCTGTATATACAATATTCAACATAAAATTAATAAGACCATATTCTGTTCAAATATTGCCACATTTCAACTGTCTCACAGATTGTGTGTAAAGTATGTACTAAGCCTATGTAAAAATACAACTATGTAATTATAACACAAGGACCCCCAATGGAAATAAGTCACAATGTTTGATTTTACTGGGCTATCCAAGGTTAACTTCTACATAATTTACTATATAAAATCATTGTAAATGTTTAAAATTATGAATGAGGCCTAAATAAAAATTACTCAATTGAAATGGTCACAAAAAAATAATTTGTCAATCATTCACTTCTCCCTAAGAAACCTCTCCCACAATTGTAATCGTTGTCTCAGACACCATTTGTTTTACCCATTCACATATCGCATCTACCCACATTCCTAGACTTCATTGCCTCTTCCAACCTTTACTCCCACTCATATACACTTTCTGCACCACTCACTGGGAGGAAAGTTGGTTAGCATAGCTGGTAGTGTAGCTTTCTCCTTATTGGTAGGGGAGGAATAATCCTCCACCTTTCCTTGTGCTAGACAATCCATAGTAGTACAGTGGACCCCCGCCTAACGAGCACCCCGGAAATCGTACAATTATGTAAGTACAGTCATCCCTTGGTTTTCGCTTGTCCCAGTTTTCGCCGATTTTGGTTTTCGCCGACTTTTTTCAGGGAAAATTTGTCTTAGTTTTCGCCGATTGTTTTAGTTTTCGCCGACCGTATGGGACCTGTCCACCAGTGCCGCGCACATACAAAGGCCGTAGGCCCGCCACCCACACACCTCCCACGCACATTGTCACGCAGTCTAGCATTGTTTACGCTTGAGTGAACATCACCCCAGGAGTTTATACAAAACATTTATTAACAATTCATTGTTTTTGGGCCTTGATTATTGTGTGTGACTACTAAATAAGCTACCATGGGCCCAAAGAAAGCTCCTAGTGCCACTTCTTTGGTAAAGAAAGTGAGGAACACTGTAGAAAGGAAGAAAGAAATAATAGAAAAATATGATAGTGAAAGTGAGAAACACGATGGAGTTTAAGAATGTAGCAGGCATGCAGGGAGTGTAGCATGCATACAGGGAGTGTAGCATGCATGCAGGGAGTGTAGCATGCATGAAGGGAGTGTAGCAGGTATGCAGGGAGTGTAGCATGTATGCAGGGAGTGTAGCATGTATTCAGGGAGTGTAGCATGTATGCAGGGAGTGTAACAGGTATGCAGGAAGTGTAGCAGGTATGCAGGGAGTGTAGCATGCATGCAGGGAGTGTAGCAGGTATGCAGGGAGTGTAGCAGGCATGCAGGGAGTGTAGCATGCATGCAGGGAGTGTAGCATGCATGCAGGGAGTGTAGCATGTATGCAGGGAGTGTAGCATGTATGCAGGGAGTGTAACAGGTATGCAGGGAGTGTAGCAGGTATGCAGGGAGTGTAACATGTATGCAGGGAGTGTAACATGTATGCAGGGAGTGTAGCATGCATGCAGGGAGTGTAGCATGTATGCAGGGAGTGTAGCATGTATGCAGGGAGTGTAACATGTATGCAGGGAGTGTAGCATGTATGCAGGGAGTGTAACATGTATGCAGGGAGTGTAACATGTATGCAGGGAGTGTAGCATGTATGCAGGGAGTGTAGCATGTATGCAGGGAGTGTAACAGGTATGCAGGGAGTGTAGCAGGTATGCAGGGAGTGTAGCATGTATGTAGGGAGTGTAGCATGTATGCAGGGAGTGTAGCAGGCAGGGAGTGTAGCAGGCAGGGAGGGAGTGTAGCAGGCACGGAGGGAGTGTAGCAGGCAGGGAGGGAGTGTAGCAGGCAGGGAGGTAGTGTAGCAGGCATGCAGGGAAGTGACCCCGGATAAGGACTTGGTACCTAGAGTCCTTATGGAGGGGGATTCCTCTTCCAAAAATTAGGGTCTCTTCTCTCTCCCCTCTTCCCTCTCTCCCATCCAGCAACATCAGTCTTCAATAAAGGTAAGTGCCACATTCAGTTCATTCATTTGTGCATGTAAATCTATCTTTAAGGCCCCCCCAATTTTTTTTTTCCAAACTTCTGGGTTTCTGGAACGGATTAATTGAATTTCCATTATTTCTTATGGGGAAAATAGTTTTGTTTTTTGCCGATTTTGGTTTTAGCCGATCCATCTGGAACGGATTAAAATTGAAAACCGAGGGATGACTGTACAGTGGTCCCTCGGTTTTCGTGCATCTCCAAACTCGAACATTTATGTAAGTGTATTTTCGTAAGTGCTGTTGCACGTGTATTTTTGGGGGTCTGAAATAGACTAACCTACGTGACATTATTTCTTAAGGAAGTAAACTCGTTCGGTAATGGCACTTGAGCAGGCTTCTGGAATGAATTTTGCTCGTTAGGCGGGGGTCCACTGTATAGTGCTTCACATGAATTATAGAAAAATAATGGACCACTCGCCCATCTTCCTTGGTGGTATAACACAGTCACATTCAGTCTCACCTATATACATTTTCTACACCCCTCGCTCACCTCTCATTCTTTGGTGGTGTAGAACTAATACAGCACATTATTAAAGTACACAGCAGACTCTTAAAATTTTGTCTACTGTGTACTGTATTATCAATATATTGCAAATGAAATTTTGTTCCTAAGGTTACCCTTTGTGAGAAAATGACCATAAGCTTAAACCATAAAGTCCTGGGACAATTACATTTTGAACGAAACTGAGCTTGATGCCTTGCTTAGGGAAAGGCCATTATTTTAGGAAAAGGCCGGGCTTGGCTCCTGGGTGTTGATACCCATCTACACGGTCACTTACTTTCTGGACATATCCTATAACAAGCTCTCTATGTTTTTTTCCAACATGCTGGCCATCTCCCACCGAGGCAGCGTGACCCAAAGAAAGAAAAACACTTTCACCATCATTCACACATAATCACTGTCTTTGCAGAGGCGCACAAATACGCAGTTCAGATGTCACTCCAAACAGCAAATATCCCTATTTTATTTATCCTTTTATCACTCTGTCTTGTCAAGGATATTAACCATGGCACCAAAGAGAAATGCTCGTGATGCTGAAGGTTCCAAGAAGTTTGCGCGTGAAACTATGCCAGCTTTGAAAAACGTGGTGACAGATATGCTTAAAGGTAGCGCAAAGGTCTTGGGAACGAGACGTGCATTTGGTATTAAGAGAATAAATGATTTGTTAAATTTGAGACAATGAGGTGAAGATAAGAGCTTGCGTAATGAGTAATCCTGAGTGTATCTTGCTGAAGAACATGTCAAGTAGGTCGATATAGATAAATAAGACAGGAAAGTTACTGAATTTAGACTGAGCACAAAACAAAGAAAGATGCCCTATTAATGCCTTTATGATCAGAGAGAGAAAATACTATCATACTATAAGTGTAAGAAGGTGGAAAACCTGGAAAAGTGTTTGTTTACTGTGCAACAGGCTGCACAAGATCAAATTTAAAAGCGAAAAGTGAATATCCTGTCCAAGCTCATTTATCACCCCTCGATTCCCTGTGCTTGAAAAGTGGACAAAACCGTCTGTTATTTGGCAGTCTAGCAAAACATGGTGGGAGAGTGAGGCACTTTTTACTGACTGGTTCCAGACTTATTTTATTCCTTCAGTCAAGATGTACCTTGTCAGAATTACATTTTCATTCAAGATTCTTCTTACTCTTGATAATTCCCACAGCCATACTCAACTCTTGGAGTCTAAACCCAAATGTGAGGGTTGTGTTGTTACCACCAAATATATCTGATACAACCACTGGATTGAGAATTGACTAAGACATAAGTCAGGATGGAGAAAATTATGCCTGTACAGTATAGTGAATAAATTTTCAGGTTTTCCCTCAACAGACAGTCAGATCCAGGAAATTGTGGACCTGGCAAGAAGAGTGCCAGGTGAGAACTAAGAAAATATGCAGTCAGATGTAAATGAACTCTCAGATGAAGATGAAGAAGAGCAAACTGCATTAGAAATAATGGAGGAGCTAAACTCTAAGAAAAAAGTAAGGCAGATAAGAAAAGTCTGAGGTGAAAATTGACAATCCAAGACATACGTGAGACACTGCATGATAGTGGTAAAGATCCAGAGTTTTTGAGTGAATAAGACCCTGACACTTCTAGAACCATTGATATGAAGCAGGTTCTGGACCAAGTAATGATACCTTATTATAAGCTGTATGAAATACTGCAGGGTAAAACATAGCATACCCACATTACAGAATAGCTAAGCATGCCAGTACACCCAAGTGAGTGTAAAACGAAAGCCTGTAATTGTTTTACATGATGGTAGGATTGCTGGTGTCTTTTTTCTGTCTCATAAACATGCAAGATTTCAGGTATGTCTTGTTACTTCTACTTACACTTAGGTCACACTACACATTCATGCACAAGCATGGTAACTAACAAAATGGTAACTAACCCTCTGGGTTTTCTTCTATTTTCTTACTAGTTCTTTTCTTATTTCCTCTTATCTTCATGGGAAATGGAACAGAATTCTTCCTCTGTAAGCCATGCGTGTCGTAAGAGCGACTAAAATGCCAGGAGCAAGGGCTAGTAACCCCTTCTCCTATATATATTACTAAATGTAAAAGGAGAAACTTTCGTTTTCCTTTTGGGCCACCAGCTCGGTGGGAAACGGCCGACGTGTTGAAAGAAGATTAGGTACATTTACAGTATTCTTTCTTATGAATTTTCTAAACCTCAAAACATTCAACTAGGCCTAGTAGGGCAACAACAACCCTCTTCACACACTTCTAGACTAACAAGTAATGGCACCTACAATGCCAGGTATCAAGATTTTTTTTTTTTTTTGAGAAATTAAGAATTTTTGTAGGCATCAAGAATGTGACCCTATTTTTCCCATAGGGTAATACGTATTACATGTATCACCACTTTCTGAGTGTAACCCACTTGAAATGTAAGAGTCTACTGATTTCAAAATTCTGTCTATTATAATGTGATTCAAGTAATATATTTTACTGAGCTAATTGTTACATTATTAATAATTTTTCCTTACATTCTTATACCTGTATTTGCACATATATATTTTTTTTAACACACTGGCCATCTTTCACCGAGGTAGGGTGACCCGAAAAAGAAACTCATTATCATTCACTCCATCACTATCTTGCCAGAGGCATGCCATATATTTAAAACATATATTTTTGGGGATTTTCTTTCTTTTTGGGTCACCCTGCCTCGGTGGGAGATGGCCGACTTGTTGAAAAAAAAAAAAATATATACGAGCAAAATATATATAACGAGCAAAATTCATTCCAGAAGCCTGCTCAAGTGCCATTACCGAACGAATTTACTCCCTTAAGAAATAATGTCAGGTAGGTTAGTCCATTTCAGACCCCCAAAAATACACTTACAAAAGCACTTACAATATTATACTTACATAATTGTACGATTTCCGGGGTGCTCGTAACTAGGGGGTCCACTGTATACTGTATATATAATATGAACAACCCTTAAAGGGAGAGTGAAATAGTATTTTCCATCAACCCCCTCCCCCACAATATTAGTATCCTAAATAGTCTGAGTTTTATATTCTGGGATAATGCTTAAAGGTTCTTATGAAATATTGTACAGAATATTTTATGAGAAAGTGAAATACTGGGTAATATATGTACATATTCCAATAATTAAAACTGTGAAACATGGAGACATTATTTTAGGTTGCATGGTCCCCTGAATCCTTAGTGCAGAACCCTCTAGAGTACACACTCAACCCGCACATATAAAAAAGAGAGGAGCTTACGACGACGTTTCGGTCCGACTTGGACCATTTACAAAGTCACACTAACACACAGGACAGGAAGAAGGGTATTTATAGGCAGGCAGACAGGAAAGGGCACAAGAAAGTGGTGGAGGGGTAATGATGGAGGTAGTAGTGGTAGTGGTAGTAGTAGTAGTGGAGTCAGTCATATTCTAGGAAAGGAGCACTGCAATGAAGCTGGCGGCCCGCATAGGGTAAGGACAAGAACACAGAGGGGGAAAAATGAAAATAAAATAAAATAAAGAAGGACAAATACAAGGCAAAAGAAAAGAAAGAAAACACATAGGAGAAAGGAGAAAGAGGAGAAGGGGGAAGAGATAGAAGGGGAAGGAATCAGGTTAAGTCACGGGTGTTCTGAAGTTTGGAGCATTTAACAATGTACGTAATGGGAGAGGAAAGCATCTACAGAGACAAAGCCAGGGCTAAGATTCATACAGGAAAAGTTGTGTATAAGGAAGGATTCAACCAGACGGCGACTGTGAAAGTTGGACGTAGGGTAGACAGTTTTAGCAGAAGACCAATCAATAGGATGACTGTGATCTCTGACATGACAGAAGAGAGCAGTGATCACTCTAGAGTAGTGATCACCTTGGCACTTTGTCTAGTCATTAACAATTCCTGCAGGACCTCTGTGCTTATGTTGCTCATCTAGCTGGTGTTGAATATTTAGTAAGTAAAACATTTTGAGAGAATGAGGTCAATATAACTATTGTGAGATCATAGTAAAAATCAAGCTGAGTGCGCTTAACCATCCTATGAGAAGTAGCTTGCTTTTTGCCTGGAGTATAGCTAGAGTTGATGCAGAAAGTTGACAGATCAACTGGTGGAGGTGCAGCATGAATAAGGCTTTAAAAAGATGAGGTTCAGGTTTCTCCTTAACATGTGAGTTCATTACCTTTGTACCTTGTTCAGCTATCAAAACTTTGGGGCCCAGTCTCTGGACCCATTATATACCTCTGTAATCTGTAAATACCTTTGTAACTTGTCATAATTGTGACCAGATCTACCTGAGCTCATTACCTTTGTAACTTGCTCAGCTATCAAAACTTTGAGGCCCAGTCCCTGGACCCATTATGTACTTCTGTAATCTTTTGACTACCGCCCACAAGATGGGAATGGGGTGCATAATAAAGATATTAAACTAAACATTTGGTATGTACTGTAATGATGATTCTACTAGTCTACATTTTTTTACAATTCAAGTGGTATCTTGTCAGCTTTGCAAAGTGCTGCTATTTTGGTTACTTTTTCTGCAGTGGGTCTCTGATGGCCCATTTGGAACCTAACCTACCCCTCTTTAATGCCAAATATACTCACATTTTCTTTTTTACTAACTTATCATCAGCAATGCCACCTAGACCTTTGCTGCACTCAAGAGCTCCAGTTGTCAACCTTATACTCTCATGACACTTAAACTCTCTCTCTCTCCTTGTTGAATATCTCTACTGCTGCAACTTCATTTGCTCAAGACCTGCATTCTTTGTCTGGATACATGGTGGATTTTCACTTCTACAATTAATGCCAAGATTAGTCGTTCACTGTGCTTTGCCCACCATTTGTGGGAGTGCCATTTAACTTGTGTTCTTTGCTTCTTACAGGCCAGGTTGTGCCATCTAGTTTACAAGCATAACTCCCAATGAGTGTTCAGTAGGGGATTCAGTGCTTGCCAGATCTGGGGTCTCAGGCTCCCTCATTCCCTGTACCCTTTATTTACCATATGGCCAGGTGGAGTTGCTGGGCCCTCAGCTTTTCCAGGCCTATGTAGTAGGCCCTCTTCTGTTATAGGGAACAAAACATGTAGCCTGAAAATCAACTGTTAAATGAGCTGTTGCTGTAATACAGGCAATTTAATAATTGGCAGGGCTATGCGTGCCACCTCCTGCCTTCTTTTACTGTTCTGCTAGGTTTTTATTTGTCAGTGTGCTTTGAATGGTTTTTGGGTTACCATGTTTTCCAGAGTCTTGTTCCTGCTGTCTGTCTGTCCACCCTAGGCCCATCCAACAAAATCTGTTACATATTTTGTATTCTGGCAAGATTGCTGGTCCTTCCTTTCGGTCTCATGAACAAGTACAATGACTTGTAAATAAAAAAAACTACATACATACAATACACACTGATCTTTACTTTCCTGGATATTTCTTAATAGTTCTAATATTTTCTTTTAAATTTAGGATGCCTGATGAGACTGGTCCAGGAAAAACTGGGGTGATGATTACTAAAACAATTAACAGATAATTTCTTAATGCTTCTAGGCTTATTTTATGATGGAATGTTTACTGAGCACACGACACATCTGTACCCAACCGTAATTAACAAAGTAAAGCAAAAAACCTAGTACATATATAAAAACGAACACATTAAAATAAAAATATATTAATGAGGGCACATAATTTCATAGTATTTTTTGCATTTATAAGGATCATGAGAATAAAATTAATTACATATATCAAACTCTAGCAAAATATTACAAGAAATGTCTCAACTTTGGCTCAAAATTTGTTTTCATCCAACAGGTAGTTAAATACATATCATTAAAAAAACAGAACTTTTTACAAACACAAGATTTCATAAAAAAATCTGTAAATTTATTGTGACTTTTATTTTATTTTTTAACATAGGTACTGTATCCAAATAACTCTTTCTCGCTAAATAAAATAAAAAAAATTTAAATTCTGCCTGAGCTTCAGCTGCCACTGGTGTTTCAACAATTGCCTTAAATACATTTTGTTACTAGTTTAAATAACTGTAATCCTTTATGGGTTATTTACACCTGTTAAGGCTTCATATTCAAATAGAGTATTGAAAAATACTTTACATTTCTGTGCATCTCAACAATTGTACCAGTTTCTTATTACAAATATCTTGATGATATAATGTCAAAAACTGTTTTCATCAACTGACCTTACAATCGAGATTGTGTCCGGGGTATAATAAATATGTAATTAAACAATCAGCTGTTTTGAGCCATGTAGTTGTTTTTAGTAAGTATTAAAATCAATGGTCCGTAACTCTTAAGATTTTTACCCTAATTTAACAAAAACACTTTAGGCTTAAACTTCCACAAGAAGTTCAATATACTTCACAACATATACTGATACTGAAATAGACAAGTAACAACCCCCATATTTTTTAAGCATCAGTGATCAATAAGAATGAAGCACGAAGAAGAGTAAGGACTCCCCATCCCCAACTGTAAAGGAATGTCCACTACTATGTATTCTGTCTGTGGCACCACCACTGACTTTTCAAGGTCAAATGTTTCCTCAAGTGTCTCCCATGTTTCATTCGCACCAATGGTATAAGTTTCACTATTACCTGTATTATACATATATGGAGGGATTTCATTAGTATGGCTGCACTGATTGTCACATATAACTTTTTTTGGTGAGTTTTTCCAGGATCCTGGAAATTCAGATTTATCTGAATGCCACAAAAATGTCTTGGAATCTCCAGCTTCCTCAGATTTGTTGTGACTAGACCCAGACTGAACTGAGGTGATGGTGTGCAATGATGGTTCTTGGTAAAGTCCACTTACCCTTTGACCTGACTGCCCCTGCAGATCAAATGATGATGACAGATGCACTGAGCACTGTGAAGGTGAGAGTAATGGTGGGGAAGAGGTGCAGGTTACAAAGGACAGCAGACGGGATCTGCCACCACACTCTGGCCCAGAACAACATTGTCTTTGTAGGTCTTGATGTTCTTCAACACTGGAGACACTCAAGAGGCTTAGATCCTCATACCGTCATAATTCAGGGAATCTGTGGATAAAGACATAAAAATATAATTTTATAGTGCAAAGATTGTCCAAAAAGAGATTTTAAGCAGTACCAAAATACAGTGGTACCCCGACTTACGATGGTCCCCAAACTCACCCTTTTATGTAAGTTTATTTTTTTAAATGCTTTTGTAAGTGTAATTTTGGGGGTCTAAAAGGACTAGTCTATTTTACATCATTTCTTATGGAGATAAATTCGTTTGGTTATGGCACTTGAACAGCATTCTGGAATGAAAAAATATCGTAAGTCGAGGTACCACTGTACTAAGTTAATAAAGTTTGCTACAAGTGTTTGATATTTTTGTATAAATGAATACGGACAATAAAGTCTTTGAACTGTGTGGTGATGATACAAAATTCCTTGTAAAAAGCTGTAACTAATCATACGTAGAACAAATTATTAGAATTTTTTTTAACTTGAGTAACTAACAATAAGAGATGTTATACTGCATATGCATGATACAGTTCAGCACTTTTCCAGTGTGTTAAGTTTCACAGACAAAAATATTAAATGGGAAGCTACTTCCATTACATTGAAAAGAAATTTTTGTACAGAGGAACATCTTAAAGTTCACTACTGCATCACAGACCAATACAACCCTTCTACAATCTTGAATGAACCTAGTTAAGGGTCATAATTATATTCTCAAACTTCTTAACACTGTGTTGGCTCAGTAGCAACATTAGCATCTGCTGGCTAACTGCCTGAGGTTCAATCTCACATTTCTGTTTTGTCAGATGCAAATGTGGAAATAAGTGGGTGAGGCAGGGAATAAAGCAGCAGAGATGAATGGGATTAAGACCAAGATGCTGAAAAGAGAAAATATAGTTTTGGAATGGTTGCTGCAACTGTTAAATATAGGTGGTTACTTACTAAGTTTGCAAGGATGAGCTCTAACTCTTAGTCCCACCTTTCAACTTCTGACTAATTTGTGTGAATGAGTCATGTCATATTAGTTTTTCAACCCATTTATGAAGTCTGCTTCCACTGTCACTGCTTAGGTCAATCCACTGTCACCACACATATGCTTAAATTTTTTTTTTTATTATTAACACATCGGCCGATTCCCACCAAGGCAGGGTGGCCCGAAAAAGAAAAACTTTCATCATCATTCACTCCATCACTGTCTTGCCAGAGGGGTGCTTTACACTACAGTTATAAAACTGCAACATTAACACCTCTCCTTCAGCGTGCAGACACTGTACTTCCCATCTCCAGGACTCAAGTCCGGCCTGCCGGTTTCCTTGAATCCCTTCATAAATGTTACTTTGCTCACACTCCAACAGCACGTCAAGTATTAAAAACCATTTGTCTCCATTCACTCCTATCAAATGCGCTCACACATGCTTGCTGGAAGTCCAAGCCCCTCGCACACAAAACCTCCTTTACCCCCTCCCTCCAACCTTTCCTAGGCCGACCCCTACCCCGCTTTCCCTCCACTACAGATTTATACACTCTCGAAGTCATTCTGTCTTGTTCCATTCTCTCTACATGTCTGAACCACCTCAACAACCCCTCCTCAGCTCTCTGGATAATAGTTTTGGTAATCCCGCACCTCCTCTTAATTTCCAAACTCCGAATTCTCTGCATTATATTCACACCACACATTGACCTCAGACATGACATCTCCACTGCCTCCAGCCTTCTCCTCGTTGTAACATTCATCACCCATGCTTCACACCCATATAAGAGTGTTGGTATAACTATACTCTCATACATTCCCCTCTTTACTTCCATGGACAAAGTTCTTTGTCTCCACAGACTCCGAAGTGCTCCACTCACCCTTTTCCCCTCATCAATTCTATGATTTACCTCATCCTTCATAGATCAATCTGCTGACATGTTCCCTCCCAAATATCTGAATACATTCACCTCCTCCATACTCTCTCCCTCCAATCTGATATCCAATCTTTTGTCACCTAATCTTTTTGTTATCCTCATCACCTTACTCTTTCCTATATTCACTTTCAATTTTCTTCTTTTACACACCCTACCAAATTCATCCACCAACCTCTGCAACTTCTCTTCAGAATCTCCCAAAAGCACAGAGTCATCAGCAAAAAGCAACTGTGACAACTCCCACTTTGTATTTGATTCTTTATCTTTTAACCCCACACCTCTTGCAAAGACCCTCGCATTCACTTCTCTTACAACCCCATCTATAAATATATTGAACAACCACGGTGACATCACACATCCTTGTCTAAGGCCCACTTTTACTGGGAAATAGTCCCCCACCCTCCTACACACTCTAACCTGAGCCTCACTATCTTCATAAAAACTCTTCACTGCTTTCAGTAACCTACCTCCTATTCCATACACCAGCAACATCTGCCACATTGCCCCCCTATCCACCCTATCATACGCCTTTTCCAAATCCATAAATGCCACAAAAACCTCTTTACCCTTATCCAAATACTGTTCACCTATATGTTTCACTGTAAACACTTGGTCTACACACCCCCTACCTTTCCTAAAGCCCCCTTGTTCATCTGCTATCCTGCTCTTTGTCTTACTCTTAATTCTTTCAATAATAACTCTACAATACACTTTACCAGGTACACTCAACAGACTTATTCCCCTATAATTTTTGCACTCTCTTTTGTCCCCTTTGCCTTTATACAAAGGAACAATACACGCTCTCTGCCAATCCCTAGGTACCTTACCCTCTTCCATACATTTATTAAATAATAGCACCAACCACTCCAAAACTATATCCCCACCTGCTTTTAATATTTCTATCTTTATCCCATCAATCCCAGCTGCCTTACCCTTTCATTCTACCCACTGCCTCACGAACTTCCCCACACTCACAACTGGCTCTTCCACACTCCTACAAGATGGTATTCCTCCTTGCCCTATACACGAAATCACAGCTTCCCTATCTTCATCAACATTTAACAACTCCTCAAAATATTCCCTCCATCTTCCCGATACCTCTAACTCTCTATTTAATAACTCTCCTCTCCTATTTTTAACTGTCAAATCCATTTGTTCCCTAGGCTTCCTCAACTTATTAATCTCACTCCAAAACTTTTTCTTATTTTCAACAAAATTTGTTGATAACATCTCACCCACTCTCTCATTTACTCTCTTTTTACATTGCTTCACCACTCTCTTAACCTCTCTTTTTCTCTCCATATACTCTTCCCTCCTTTGCATCACTTCTACTTTGTAAAAACCTCTCATATGCTAACTTTTTCATCATTCCACCAATTGCTCTTCTTCCCTCCCGCACCCACTCGCCTGTAACCACAAACTTCTGCTGAACACTCTAACACTACATTTTTAAATCTACCCCATACATCTTTGACCCCATTGCCTACACTCTCACTAGCCCATCTATCCTCCAATAGTTGTTTATATCTTACCCTAACTGCCTCCTCTTTTAGTTTATAAACCTTCACCTTTCTCTTACTTACTGCTTCTATTTTCCTTGTATCCCATCTACCTTTTACTCCCACTGTAGCTATAACTAAAAAGTGATCTGATATATCTGTGGCCCCTCTATAAACATGTACATTCTGAAGTCTACTCAACAGTCTTTTATCTACCAATACGTAGTCCAACAAACTACTGTCATTACGCCCTACATCATATCTTGTATACTTATTTATCCTCTTTTTCTTAAAATATGTATTACCTATAACTAAACCCCTTTCTATACAAAGTTCAATCAAAGGGCTCCCATTATCATTTACACCTGGCACCCCAAACTTACCTACCACACCTACTCTACATGTTTCTCCTACTTTAGCATTTAGGTCCCCTACCACAATTACTCTCTCACTTGGTTCAAAAGTTCATATACATTCGCTTAACATCTCCCAAAATCTCTCTCTCTCCTCTACACTCCTCTCTTCTCCAGGTGCATACACGCTTATTATGACCCACTTTTCGCATCCGACCCTTATTTTAATCCACATAATCCTTGAATTTACATATTTATATTCCCTCTTCTCCTTCCATAACTGATCCTTCAACATTATTGCTACCCCTTCCTTAGCTCTAACTCTCTCAGATACTCCTGACTTAATCCCATTTATTTCTTCCCACTGAAACTCGCCTACCCCCTTCAGCGAAACAAAACAAAGCTTAAAAAATGTTTCCTGATATTCCTATGGCCTCTTTGGGTGTGTAATTTCCAACAATGCTCCTTTGGTCTTGCTGCATCCTAGGTAAAAAACCTATCTTTGCAATACTTCACTATGGGTGTGAGCTAGTCTTTGAATGCTGCAGCAAGGAGACTGGAAGCCATGTTAATGTTCTTAAGATTAATGTGTAGTGTGAATATTATGTAATTTTTTTTTTTTCAACAAGTCAGCCGTCTCCACCGAGGCAGGGTGACCCAAAAAGAAAGAAAATCCCCAAAAAGAAAATACTTTCATCATCATTCAACACTTTCACCTCACTCATACATAATCACTGTCTTTGCAGAGGCGCTCAGATACTACAGTTTAGAATTAGTCCCTCCAAACTGTCACTATCCCAGACCCCTCCTTTAAAGTGCAGGCACTGTACTTCCCATTTCCAGGACTCAAGTCTGGCTAAATTAATAACCGGTTTCCCTGAATCCCTTCACTAAATATTACCCTGTTCACACTCCAACAGCTTGTCAGGTCCCAAAAACCATTCGTCTCCATTCACTCCTATCTAACATGCTCACACACGCTTGCTGGAAGTCCAAGCCTCTCGCCCACAAAACCTTCTTTACCCCCCTCCCTTTTCAAGGATGACCCCTACCCCTCCTTTCTTCCCCTACAGATTTATACGCTCTCCAAGTCATTCTACTTTGATCCATTCTCTCTAAATGACCAAACCACCTCAACAACCCCTCTTCAGCCCTCTGACTAATAATTTTAGTAACTCCACACCTCCTCCAAATTTCTACACTCCGAATTCTCTGCATAATATTAACACCACACATTGCCCTTAGGCAGGACATCTCCACTGCCTCCAGCCTCCTCCTCGCTGCAGCATTTACAACAAAAGCTTCACACCCATATAAGAGTGTTGGTACCACTATACTTTCATACATTCCCTTCTTTGCCTCCATAGATCACATTTTTTGTCTCCACAGATACCTCAACGCACCACTCATCTTTTTTCCTTCATCAATTTTATGGTTAACCTCATCCTTCATATACCCATCTGCTGACACGTCAACTCCCAAATATCTGAAAACATTCACTTTTTCCATACTCCCTCTCTCCAATGTGATATCCAATTTTTCTTTATCTAAATCGTTTGATACCCTCATCACCTTACTCTTATCTTTGTTCACTTTCAACTTTCTACCTTTACACACCCTCCCAAACTCGTCCACTAACCTTTGCAACTTTTCTTTAGAATCTCCTATAAGCACAGTATCATCAGCAAAAAGTAACTGTGCCAACTCTCATTTTGAACTTGATTTTCCATAATTTAATCCCATTCCTCTCTCGAACACCCTAGCATTTACTTCTTTTACAACCCCATCTATAAATATATTAAACAACCATGGTGACATCACACATCCCTGTCTAAGACCTACTTTTACCGGGAAGTAATCTCCCTCTCTCCTACACACCCTAACCTGAACCTCACTATGCTCATAAAAACTCTTTACAGCATTCAGTAACTTACTACCTATTCCATACACTTGCAACATCTGCCACATTGCTCCCCTATCCACTCTATCATATGCTTTTTCTAAATCCATAAATGCAATGAAAACTTCCCTACCTTTATCTAAATACTGTTCACATATATGCTTCAATGTAAACACTTGATCTACACATCCCCTACCCACTCTAAAACCTCCTTGCTCATCTGCGATCCTACCCTCTGCCTTACCTCTAATTCTTTCAATAATAACCCTACCGTACACTTTACCTGGTATACTCAGTAAACTTATTCCCCTATAATTTTTACAATCTCTTTTGTCACCCTTCCCTTTATATAAAGGAACTATACATGCTCTCTGCCAATCCTTAGGTACCTTCCCCTCTTTCATACATTAAACAAAAATACCAACAACTCCAACACAATATCTCCCCCTGCTTTTAACATTTCTGTCATGATCCCGTCAGTTCCAGCTGCTTTACCCCCTTTCATTCTACGTAATGCCTCACGCACCTCTCCCACACTCACATCCTGCTCTTCCTCACTCCTAAAAGATGTTATACCTCCCTGACCAGTGCATGAAATTACCGCCTCCCTTTCTTCATCGACATTTAAAAGTTCCTCAAAATATTCACGCCATCTACCCAATACCTCCAACTCCCCATCTACTAATTCCCCTACTCTGTTTTTAACTGACATATCCATTCGTTCCCTAGGCTTTCTTAACTTGTTTATCTCACTCCAAAACTTTTTCTTATTTTCTGCAAAATTTCTTGACAGAGCCTCTCTCACTCTTTCATCTGCTCTCCTTTTGCACTCTCTTCACTTTTCTTTTACTTTCCATATACTCTGCTCTTCTTACAACACTTCTGTTTTGTAAAAACCTCTCATAAGCTACCTTTTTCTCTTTTATCACACCCTTTACTTCATCATCCCACCAATCACTCCTCTTTCCTCCTGCATCCACCCTCCTATACCCACAAACTTCTGCCCCACATTCTAATACTGCCTTTTTAAAACAATCACAACTGTCTTAAACCCCCCACTATTCATACTTGCATTTACCCACCTTTCTGCCAAAAGTTGCTTATATCTCACCCTAATTTTCTCCTCCCTTAGTTTATATGAGGGAAGAAATTAGAACACATTGTGGTAGTATTCAAGGCATAATTCAGAAAGCAGAGAGAAGGATGTTGCGATGGTTTAATCATTTAGAAAGAATGGTGCAAGATGGGTTGACCAAGAGGGTGCATAAATCTGGGGGTGGATGGAAGGTGGTGTGAGAAACAAACCAGGAAAAGGTAAATGGAAGATATGAAGGCTTTGAGAGGCGGGAACTAGAGCATTCAGAAGATATGCGTGAAAATGAAGATCAAAATGAGACTAGTGGTTTTGGGGAGTTGATGTGCTGTTCGAGTGTGAGCAAGATAATATCTATGAAGGGATTTAAGTAAACACGATAGCCAAAGTTTTCTGGAGATGGGATGACTAGTACCTGCACTAAAATATTTGTGGGAATCTCGTGATTCGGTGGACCACTTAAACCATGATGCCCAGTCACTTATGGAAAGACAGCTAAAGAATCACCAATTGAGAATGTTGCCTTCTTCCCTTACCTCAGTGGGAAATGTATGAATATGGGTAAGATGTCAACTACAAAAATGAACTGAAATAAAAACATGCAAACAAAACACTACTTACATGATTTTGGATAGCTAAGGTTATCAAAAATTTGTTGGTTAATTTATCTGAAACCACTCTTACCTATTAGGATCTTCTCTATATCCTAATGGAACTTCAAAATAGGTGTCAGGTATGTCATTTCGAAATGCAAATTCTTGGAATGTAATTTTTGCTGAGACTGTTGGCAGGATTGGGATATCTGTAAAAAACAGAAATCAAACAATGCTGTTAACAGTATTATCCTTACAGTGGTCCTCGACTAACGAACTTAATCCGTTCAGTAGCTAGTTCTTAACACGAAAATTGTAAATTTGAAACCTTATTTCCCATAAGAAATAATGCAAATACAATTAATCCGTTCCACCCAAAAATATTCACAAAAAATACATTTTAATTATAGTTCTACATACACAAAACCACATTATTAAAACTATAAATACTACTACTAATACTAAAAAATAAAAAACAGATTAATAAATAACATTTACTTACCTTTATTGAAGAGAGTTGCAGGCATCTGGAAGATAGGGAGGACGACAGGGGGAGGGTGTTAGTGGTTGGAAGGGGAATCCCCCTCCAAAATGACTTCAGGTAACAAGTCCTTATCTGGGGTTACTTCCATTTTTTTTCTTTTAATGCCACTAGGACCAGCTTGAGAGTCACTGGATCCCTGCCTCATGAAATAACTGTCCACAGTTCTCTGTTTCTGGCGACTCTTTAATATTTTCCTGAAGTGCAACATGGCTCTGTCACTGAAGTGGTTGCACAGATGGCTCATTTCAGCTTGCTCAGGGTGGTGTTTTTCAACAAATGTCTGCAACTCATTCCACTTTGTACACATCTTCTTAAGCACTGAAGAAGGCACCTCCTTCACTCTCACTCTCTTTACCACAGGGGTGCCACTAGGAAGCTTCTTTGGACCCATGGTGACTTATTTCACAGTGACAATCACTGAACCAGCAATAAACACAACAAAAGTATTGTGAATGTTTGAAAGAGCGCGCTGGGTAATGTTCTCTCAAGTGTAAACAACGCTTGACTGGCGTCCTGTCCGCCTCACCACAGGTGGACAGGTCTGGTACGGTTTGCTACACGAGAAAAATATTTTGCAAAAAAAGCGTTCGTTACACGATTTGTTCGTTATATGGAGCTTCGTTAGTCAGGGTTCCTGTAAATATTACTACCTGGTAGTATAATGTACAGTGGTACCCAGAGTTCGAACTGCTCCCAACTCGACCTATTATGTAAGTGTATTAATGTAAGTGCTTTTGTAAGTGTATTTTGGGGGTCTGAAATGGACCAATCTAATTTACATTATTCCTTAGAGGAACAAATTTGTTTGGTAACAGCACTTGAACAGCCTTTTGGAATGAAGAAAGTTCGAAACTCGGGGTACCACTGTATCTGGAAACTGCTCATATTGCATTAATTACACATAAAACAATGAAAGGGGTGAAGGATATTGCAGTTGACAGGTAATCTTAATTGTGATGTCAACACCCCTTCTGACAAGACAGTGATTGAATGAGTGATGCTGAATATGTCTTCTTCCTTGGGTCATCCTTCCTTGGTGAGAGATAGCCATTAAGAGGAAAAAAATTGCTGTACCATTACCTTCCATTCCACAGGTGCTATATAACTCTACAGAGGTTATATAGCACCATGTACTATATAACCCTATAGGGGTTATACAGTACCTGGTACTATATAACATTAAGGAACCTCGCCTGAAAGTTTTGCGTACATTTACATCTTTTGTAAAATCTTTATTGTAAAATACCAATTATTCAGAGCATATACAGTGGAACCCCGAGTTTCGAACGCCTCAACAATCGAATGATTCGAGTTTCAAACGCTTTCGAACAAATTTTGTCCTGAGTATCAAACGTCCCCCCATGTTTCGAACGCGTGCATACCAGACCTGTCCTCCCGGCACCTGTGCGCCTGCCCGTGCAGGCATCGTGAGTCAGTCTAGCATTGTTTATCCTTCAGTGAACATTACCCTGCGTGCTCTTCCAAACATTTCACAATTAATTAATAGTGTTTGGAGCTTTTTCATTAAGTGCGACTGTGAAATAAGCTACCATGGGTCAAAAGAAAGTTCCTAGTGGTACCCTGTGGTAAAGAAAGTGAGAAACACCATAGACATGAAGAAGGAAATAGTAAAAAAATACGAGAGAGGTGTGCGATGCAGAGCTTGCCAGGATATATGGCAAAAACAAGTCAACTATCGCTTCTATCCTGGCAAAGAAAGAACAAATCAAGGAAGCTGATGTTGCAAAAGGTGTTGATATGCTAACCAAAAATAGACCAAAAATAGTTGAACAGGTTGAGAAGTTGTTGCTGGTGTGGATCAAGGATAAGAGTTAGCGGGGGATAGTGTGTCGGAGACAATCATTTGTGAAAAGGCAAGGCAGCTGCATGCCGATCTTGCAAAGAAAATGCCTGGAACCAGTGCTGATTGCAGTGTTAGTGATTTTAAGGCCAGCAGAGGCTGGTTTGACAGATTTAAGAAGCGTAGTGGCATACACAATGTGGTAAGGCATGGTGAGGCTGCCAGTTCAGACAAACGTGTGGCTGAAAAATTCATAACTGAATTTCAGGACAACATAAAGACTGAAAATTTGAAACCCAAACAAGTGTTCAATTGTGACAAAACAGGCCTGTTTTGGAAGAAAATGCCCAACAGGACCTACATTACTCAGGAGGAAAAGGCACTGCCAGGACACAAGCCTATGAAAGACAGGCTAACTCTTGTTTTGTTCTAACGCTAGTGGGGATTTTAAAGTGAAGCCTTTACTCGTGTATCACTCAGAAAATTAGTGTTCAAGAAACACAATGTCGTCAAATAGATTGTGTGTGTTGTGGAAATCTAATCATAATGCATGGGTCACAAGGCAAATTTTCAGAGTTGATCCATGAAGAGTTTGGCCTCAGTGTGGAAAAATACCTTCTGGAAAATAAATTGCTACTCAAGTGCCTCCTGTTACTGGACAATGCTCCTGCACATCCTCCAAACTTGGTAAACCTACTGTGTTACTAAGGACTTCAGTTTTATAAAAGTGAAGTTCTTTCCTCCTAACACCACTCCTCTCCTCCAGCCCATGGACCAGCAGGTCATTTCTAACTTACAAAACAGTGTTTCAAAAGTGCTTTGAAGTGACCTTGGACACTGAATTGACCCTAAGAGAGTTCTGGAAGAATCACTTCAATATCTACAACTCCATAGGCCTTATAGGTAAGGCTTGGAAGGGAGTGACTTCCAGGACTTTGAACTCTGTTTGGAGACAATTGTGGCCATATTGTGTCCAACAGAGGGATTTTGAAGGGTTTGAGGCTGACCCTGACAACCCTCTGCCTGTTGTGGAATGTATTGTGGCACTGGGCAAGTCCCTGGGGTTAGAGGTGAGTGGCGAGGATGTGGAATAGTTGGTGTATGACCACAATGCAGAGCTAACCACTGAAGAGCTGGAAGAGCTGGAACTGGAACAGCATCAACCAGAGTTCAGGAACTTGCTTCACAGGAAGAGGAAGGGGAGGGATGCGGTCCTTTTTCAGAGATTAAGGAAATTTGTCAATGGGAATAAGGTGCAAGTTTTTGCTAAAAAATACCCCCTTGAACAAGCTGAAACAAGCCATATCTAAACATGTTCAGTGACAAAACACTGTCCCTTTTTTGGGACATTTTAAAGGGGCCAAAACAACCCCTGGGAAGTTTTTTTTCGGGGGGGGGTTTGTGCCCAAGTTGGCCCTGGGCTTTAAAAAAAAAAAAAAGGGGGAAAAAAGGGGGACTTTTTCCTGAATCCTTAGGGGGGGTTCCCCCTTCCCAAACACTCCCTCCCTCCCCCCTCCCCCCTATTTTCTGGGTCCATTAAAATCTTAAATTTGGGTAAAAAAAAATGTTTTTTTATATGTTTATTTAAATGTTTGTTTTTATTTTTTAAATAACTGTAAAAAGTTAATTTTGTGTGTATGTAAAACTATAATTTATCTCATTAAAATTTTTTTTTTTGAATATTTTTTGGGTTTCGGGAACAGTAATTTTTTTCCCCTTATTTCTTAGGGGAAAAAATTTTTTCTTGATTTTTTTGGGTTTAAAGGGGAACCATTTGGAAAAGATTAAGTTCAAAACCGGGGCCCCCACTTCAACGTGTCACTAATTCTAGATAAATCTAGAAAACACTCGGGGAACATTTTTTAACTGAGTAGGAAATATGCTGGCCTCAAATTAAAATAAAGGAGGGTTTTTGGACACAATGTGTGATTTTTTTGCACATACAGTGGTAACCCCGGTTTTAAAATTTTTTTGTTTCCCCCTGTTTCAAGTAATTTCCCCAAAAAATTTATCCCCCAGGAAAAATGTAAAATAACTAGTTTTTGACCCCCAAAAAAAACTTACAAAAACATTTAAAAAAAAAAAATTTCAAAAAGGGCGAGTTTGGAGACCATGTAAACCCCGGGGGGGCCCCTGTATAAAAAAAAACATTTGTGAATATTTGGAAAAAAAAACAAACTTTTTAAAAAATAACAGAAATAAATGTTTTCCCTTTGACTGAACTTTTTTTTCAAGTCGGGGTTTCCCCCCGGGCAGGGGACCCAAAAAAAAGAAAAAACCCCAAAAAAAAAACTTTCATCATCATTCAACACTTTCACCACACCTTTATAATCACTGTCTTTGCAAAGGGCCCCGAACCGGAAAAGCTGAGAATATCCCCCCCCCTGTTTACTATCCCAGACCCCTCCTTTAAAATGCGGCATTGTACTTCCCCTTTCCCGGACTCATTTACATAAAAAAATTCTGGTTTTTCCCCGAATCCCTTCACAAAATGTTCCCCCTCCCCTCCCCAAAAACTCATCAGGTCCCAAAACCACGCCCCCATTCACTCCCATCTCACGCTCCCCACATGCCTGGAAATCCCAACCCCCCCACAAAACCTCCTTTTTTCCCCCTCCCCCCAACCTTTTTGGGGCCCCCCCCCCCGCCTTTTCCCCCCACAGATTTATACGCCCCCAAGTCATTCTACTTTGATCCATTTTTCTCTAAATGACCCCACCTCAACAACCCCCCTTTAGCCCTAAAATACTTTTAGTAACTCCACACCCTTTTCCCAATTTCCCATTCCGAATTTTCTATAAACTTACCCACATTGCCCTTTGACAGGACTCTCCACTGCCTCCCGCCTCCTCCCCGCTGCAGCCTTCATCACCCATGCTTCACACCCATATAAGAGCGTTGGTAAAACTATCTCTCATACTTTTCCCCTCTTTACTTCCATGGAAAAGGGTTTCTTTGTCTCCACAGACTCAAAGTGCTCCACTCACCCTTTTCCCCTCATCAATTCTATGATTCACCTCATCCTTCATAGACCCATCCGACATGTCCACTCCCAAATATCTGAATACATTCACCTCCTCCATACTCTCTCCCTCCAATCTGATATCCAATCTTTGTCACCTATTCTTTTGTTATCCTCATCACCTTACTCTTTCCTATATTCACTTTCAATTTTCTTCTTTTACACCCTACCAAATTCATCCACCAACCTCTGCAACTTCTCTTCAGAATCTCCCAAAGCACAGTGTCATCAGAAAAAGCAACTGTGACAACTCCCTTTGCATTTGCTTCTTTATCTTTTAGAACACCTCTTGCCAAGACCCTCGCATTCACTTCTCTTACAACCCCATCTATAAATATATTGAACAACCACGGTGACATCACACATCCTTGTCTAAGGCCCACTTTTACTGGGAAATAGTCCCTTCCCCCCTACACCTCTAACCTGAGCCTCACTATCCTCATAAAAACTCTTCACTGCTTTCAGTAACCTTCCTCCTATTCCATACACCTGCAACATCTGCCACATTGCCCCCTATCTACCTATCATCGCCTTTTCAAATCCATAAATGCCACAAAAACATCTTTACCTTATCCAAATACTGTTCACCTATATGTTTCACTGTAAACCTTGGTCTACACACCCCCTACCTTTCCTAAAGCCCCTTGTTCATCTGCTATCCTGCTTTTTGTTTTACTCTTAATTCTTTCAATAATAACTCTACCATACACTTTACCAGGTACACTCAACAGACTTATTCCCTATAATTTTTGCACTCTCTTTTGTCCCCTTTGCCTTTATACAAAGGAACAATACACGCTCTCTGCCAATCCTAGGTCCTTACCCTCTTCCATACATTTATTAAATAATGGGACCAACCACTCCAAAATTATATCCCACCTGCTTTCAACATTTCTATCTTTATCCCATCAATCCAGCTGCCTTACCCCTTTCATTCTACCCACTGCCTCGAACTTCCCCCACACCCACAACTGGCTCTTCCACACTCCTACAAGATGTTATTCCTCCTTGCCCTACACCGAAATTACAGCTTCCCTGTCTTCATCAACATTTACCAAATCCTCAAAATATTCTCTCCATCTTCCCGATACCTCTAACTCTCCATTTAATAACTCTCCTCTCCTATTTTTAACTGTCAAATCCATTTGTTCTCTAGGCTTCCTCAACTTATTAATCTCATTTCCCAAAAATTTTTCTTATTTTCAACAAAATTTGCTGATAACATCTCACCCCCTCTCATCTGCTCTCTTTTACATTGCTTACCACTCTTTTAACCTCTCTTTTCTCTCCATATACTCTTCCCCCCTTGCATCACTTCTACTTTGTAAAAAACCCCTCATATGCTAACTTTTTCTCCCTTACTACTCTTTTACATCATCATTCACCAATCGCTCCTCTTCCCTCCCGCACCCACTCGCCTGTAACCACAAACTTCTGCTGAACACTCTAACACTACATTTTAAATCTACCCCATACATTTTTGACCCCATTGCCTACACTCTCACTAGCCCATCTATCCTCCAATGGGTTTTTTATATCTTACCCCAACTGCCTCCTCTTTTAGTTTTTAAATCTTCACCTCTCTTTTACTTACTGTTCTATTTTCCTTGTATCCCATCTACCTTTTACTCCCCTGTAGCTATAACTAAAAAGTGATCTGATATATCTGTGGCCCCTCTATAAACATGTACATCCTGAAGTCTACTCAACAGTCTTTTATCTACCAATACATAGTCCAACAAACTACTGTCATTACGCCCTACATCATATCTTGTATACTTATTTATCCCCTTTTTCTTAAAATATTATTACCTTCTAAACCCCCTTTTTATACAAAGTTCAATCAAGGGCTC
>WNWK01027311.1:0-26431 GCA_009830355.1 Cherax destructor
AGCAGTTTCTACACTGTTACGGTGTAAGGGTCACCTTTCGAACTTGCAAACGTTGACCTGCAATGTAAACCGAAGGTGGAAGTTCACGGCAGTCAAATGTTAAACGAGCTATATTGCAAGGATAACGTCTTCACTTATTGGCAGGGAGGACAAAAGTGTCAACTTTAAGGATAGGGAGTTCTTGGAGCTCAAGCTGCTCCAAAATGTCATCACCACATGTCTGGAAATTCCGTTGGACAATGGTGTGGGGTAAAATGACTGTACCACTACAAGAATTGAGTGAATGATGTTTGTCAATAGTGATAGGAATAGTATCTATTGTCATAAGGAGAGAAAGATCGCGAGCTTGGCCATCATTCTGGACCATGATGATGCGAGTGCCGCTCTTGAGAGCATGAAATGAGATATCTTTACCTACATGGCGTAGGAGAGCTTTACCAATACTACGATCGGAAAGATAGGTATTAGGAGAGGTCGGTCGTAGAGTAAAAAACTTTGTCCATTGAGTAGTGTGAAACAGAACATTTAAGGGGAGTGCGTGACGAGCTGGTCGTTTCTGAGATGAATGAGCAGGAAGTGTCGAGTCGTCATGTAAGGGTCTTGGTCGTTTGGATGAGGGACCAGAGGCAGTCCGACGAGTGACGGGCGGGCAATTCAAAAAGTGCTGCACCATTAAAGGAGAAGGTCAGACGTATCAAAGGGCCAGTCGGAACCTTGGTACCTGAAGCAGGTGACGAACCGGCACCAGCAAGAGGTACAGGGGTATTAGAGTTGTCCGAAGAGTTGTCCATTAACGAGGTAGGGTCAGAACTAGGTGTGGTATCAAGAAGGAGACCGTGGGTAGGTTCACGGATTAGGACATCCATGGTTAGGTTACTTCTTTCTTTTTGTTTTTAAGAAAAAAAGAAAATAAAAAAAAGAGGGGGGGGGGAACGTGGAGGAATAGCTCCTAGGAGGAATGAAAGAGGTGTAAATCCCCCTCCATGCCCAAGAGGACCTCAACACCGCAAGTAGTGCAGATGCTGCATGGAACTCATGCCATACCCTACCCTTCATGCCAGTAAACCAGCAATCCGGGATAGCAACCTCACATCCACCTAGCCACCTCGGCGGACAAAAGAGAGGGCGGCCGGATATCCGCCACAAAACATACTGCCTTCGGCTACCACCCCTGGAATCCGAAAGGTGGCCTCCAGAGATACACCCATCGCCCGAAAGATACCCAAGGCCACCGCCCACCCGAGAGACCGGAGAGGGATCGGGACATCCCCAGGCGATCCAGATTGCACAGCAACCTACACCACCGCCAAGAACCTCAACGGAATGGGATTGGACCATGGTACCCTTCCTTCTACCTAGGAACTAGAATGCCTGTGGAGAGAAGCTCCCAGGGTAAAAATGGGAAGGAAATAACGGAGGGATGAGGAGGAGGAGGAAAGGGAAAAGGGAAGATGGGAAAGGGGAGGGAGGATTGGGGGGTAATTAGGTTCGGTCTGAGGAAGAAGACCAAGAGGTCCAATTCCTCAGACCGATAGCCTCTTTACCGCGACAAGGAACCCCCTTAAAGAGGTACTCCTTCATAGCATCACAAAGCATCCTTAACCCCTGCCAGTTTGGCTTCAGGAGAAATAAAAACATAAATGACGCAATTATAAAAATGCTAGACCTGTTATACACAGCACTAGAGAAAAATGAATATTCACTTGGCCTCTTTATCGACCTTAAGAAAGTTTCTGATACAGTAGACCACAACAGCCTACTCCACAAACTATATCATTACAGTATAAGAGGCCACTTACTTGTATATATCAAGTCTTACCTTACTAAGAGACAGCAATACGTCTCTATTAAGTACACAACCTCCTCAACAAGACCTCTTGCCACTGGCATACCACAGGGAAGCATTCTTGGCCCCCTACTTTTCCTTTATACATCAACAACCTTCCAAATGCATTGCAACAACTTAGAACTACAGTGGACCCCTGGATTTCGTACTGCTCCAAACTCGAACAATTATGTAAGTGTATTTTTGTAAGTGCTTTTGTAAGTGTATTTTTGGGGGTCTAAAAGAACTAATCAAATTTACATTATTCCTTATGGGAACAAATTCGTTCGGTAACAGCACTTGAACACCATTATGGAACGAATTAATGACGAAATCCGGGGGTCCACTGTATTCTCTTTGCTGATGACACAACTTCTGTCATCTCCCACCCTAATCTTGCCTCACTCAACACTCTTGTTAATGAAGAGCTCATAAAAACATTAACCTGGATGACTGCTAATAAACTTACACTTAATACTGACAAAACCTTCTATATTATGTTTGGGAGCAGAGCAAGTGAGGTCCAACTAACATTTTGCTTAATAATACATGTATGTACTCTTATTGCTAAACATAATAAAGGAAAATTTCTTGGTCTGCACCTTGACAGCAACCTTGAAATTCAACACTCATATCCAACACAAAAAAAAGTATCCAAAACAGTTGGCATCCTCTCAAAGATACGTTAATGTATACCACAAACACAACTACAGTGGTACAGTGGTACCTCGAGTTACGATGGTCCCCAAAATCGCCCTTTTATGTAAGTTTATTTTTTTAAATGCTTTTGTAAGTATATTTTTGGGGGTGTAAAAGGACTAGTCTATTTTACATTATTCCTTATGGGGATAAATTCGTTTGGTAATGGCACTTGAACAGCATTCTCGAACGAAAAAATATCGTAACTCCAGGTACCACTGTATTTACACTATACTATTCACTGATCTACCAGTACATCACCTATGCTATTTGTGCCGAGGGTTCCATAACAGCAACCCACCTCAAGCCAATAATATCCCAACAAAATGTTGCAGTGTGAATGATCATACAATCCACTGCTAGACAACCACCCCCCACTCTTCAAAGACATAAATCTACTCACTATACAAAGCATTCATTCTTACTACTGTGCAACCTACCTTTACAGAACAATAAATTCTAATATAAATCCCAACCTGAAGCACTTTCTTGATACTTGCAACAGGACCCATAGACATAATACTAGGCACAAAAATCTCTATAACATTCCCTGTGTCTGGCTAAATGTCTTTAAAAATTCAATGTACAGTGGACCCTCGGTTTTCGTTGAAAATTCTTTCCAGAATGCTGTTTGAGTGCCGTTACCGAATGAATTTGTTTCCATAAGGACAAATGTAAATTAGATTAGTTATTTCAGAACCCCAAAAATACACTTACATAATTGTTCGAGTTTGGAGGTGAACGAAAACCGAGGGTCCACTGTACGTACACGTAAAAGGGCCCAAAATCTGGAACTCACTGCCAGAAATATCCAGAACTACCGACTCAGTCAGCATTTTCAAAACTACCGTTAAAAAGCACCTTATCTCCCTAAAATATCCCAGCATTAGCTAAATATGTGAAAGCTATACATACATATTCCCAATGTCACAAACACATGTAAAATATTATAAACAATATATGTACATATACTTACTCTATATGTATGTATCCATCCCAATTGTTAAACAATTATGTCCCCTTTAAGTAAATAATCAAACCTGTAATTCCTCTCAATTAAACTTATCAAAGCCATATAGCATGATTTAATAGACTATTCAATTCTCTTGTATTCAATGTAAACTCCTAAATTTACACTTTATTGTTACTGCCTTATTAATCTTAAGTTAGTCTTAAGTTTGCCCAAAATGTTTTGCATATAAAGGGGCATTTGGCATGTACACCCAAACATCTTTCTCCTTTGTACAAACATTATCATTATACTCCAACATTAACCCTCCTCTCAAACTCCTTCATAATTACAACAGAACACACAGGCATAATACAAGGCACAAATCATTCTTCGATATCCCTCGTGTCCATCTCTCCCTATGCAAAAATGCTATGCACGTAAAAGGACCGAAGATCTGGAATTCATTGCCAGAACACACTAAAGGACCCCTGCCTGCAAATCAATTTAAGGCCCCACTTAGAAATCACCTCATCACCCAAAATTAACCAAACACTATAATTAACACCTACCAATTACTCAAAAAACTCCTAAATAATTTATGATTGCTCAACTATTTGATCATTTCCTCAACCTTAAAATTGCTTTAACTTCATTATTTTAAATTGTGCTCAATTTTAATACTGTATTTTTTTCTATACTATATCAAAACTGTAATTCTTCTCTGCTTTTGTAAGTGTATTTTTGGGGGTCTAAAAGGACTTATCTAATTTACATTATTCCTTATGGGAACAAATTCGTTCGATAACGGCACTTGAACAGCATTGTGGAACGAATTAATTACGTAAACCGGGGGTCCACTGTATACATACATATACATACTGAGAGTATTTTAGTCCCTATTGTAGGAATTTAATAATTCATGTTAAGAGCTAAACCCACATGGGTCATTCAGTGGAAGACGTGGAGGTTTGATCCTCCATCTGCTGAATGCAAGACAGAGGTAAAGTAATTCTTAAGCTATCTTTTAAGTTTTCAACATGAAAGGTGTTAAACTGTGGTGTTACATTACCACAGTTCTCCCTATTTTAGGAATTCAATTATTCTTGTCTGGTATCAAGGTTACTTGAAGCCTTAATGACCCTTGTGTTATCCTCCCTCATCTCATTTCAAAACCCATCCCTATCTAAGGTACACATTATTATTATAGTAAAAAATGAAGCACTAAACCTAAAGGGTCATACAGCACAGCAGGACAGGGAAGGTTGGAGTTGTATTGGATAGCAAGAGGGAATGTAATTATTATTAGGTCATGCAGCGGGGCAGTAGATAGTGCAGGGTTAGAGGGTAGCAAGAGGGAGAGCTAGAGAGGGCTGTGAGGAGTGCTAGAGGCATCATCATCAAAGTTTGAGCAGAAAATCAGTTGCTGTCAAAAAGTCAATGAGAGAGTCTGGGTTAAAGGAGGGCCCATCAGCAAGAAGGGAAGATAAAGTAAGGGCAGTAGAAAAGTGATGACCTCGGAGGTAAATTCTGCGTGCTCGTTGACAGAGTGGGCAGTCCAACAGAATATGGCTAACAAAAACTGAAATCTGACAATTCTCACAGAGTAGAACAGGGAGCCTCTCCATGAGATACCCGTGAGTAAGACGAGTGTGGCTGATGTGAAGACGGGAGAGTGTAGTCTCCCAACCACGGCATTGATGACAAGAAGACGGCCAGAAACCTACACTTGGTTTAATAGAATGCAATTTGTTATGTAGCAGATCAGACAAAAGTTGTGGCCAACGGTTGTGAAGGTGGGTAGAAATCACAGCAAAATAGTCTGTGAATGAACACCTCTATATGAAACTGGAAGGTCATGTACTGCTGATCGCACAGCAGTGTCTGCCTGTTCATTGCCCTGTATGTCAACATGACCAGGGACCCAGCAAAAAAAAATACCTCTGTGCTTGCTAGAGATACGGCGTAACCAAAGTTGGATACGAAGAACCAAGGATGAGGCGAATCAAATTTTCATGTAGCCTGCAAAGCGCTAAAGGAGTCCGAAACTACCACAAATGGTGACACAGGCATAGATGCAATACAGATAAGTGCTACGAGAATTGCATACAATTCAGCTGTAAAAATGCTAGCCGAGGCTAATAAATGCCCTCGTACGATGCTGTCTGGAAACACTACTGCAAATCTGACACCGTCAGAAGACTTGGAACCATCGGTGTACATTGCGATGGCATGAGAATGAGACTGGAAGTGATTAAGAAAAAGAGAGCGAGAAGCAACCGTAGATGGCAAAGGGAAAGAACAGACATGAACCGTCAGAACTTTCCAAGGGGGTAGGAAGAGAGCGAGAAGCAACCGTAGATGGCAAAGGGAAAGAACAGACATGAACCGTCAGAACTTTCCAAGGGGGTAGGGAAAAGTGAGTTGCTACATGAACATAGAAAGGTGGCAACTGAAGAGAATACAAGGGATGGAGCAAACAGGGAAAGCGAACAAATAAGGAACTTCTAACATCCATTACCATCCTATATATGAAAGGATTGTGGAGGTCACGAGAGCGAACAAAATAATGGAGGCAATGAGCATCATGGCAATCGGTCAAGGATGGAATATTTGCCTCTGAACTGAGGCTCTCGACTGGTGAAGAGCGAAAAGCACTGAAACATAAACGTAATTCCTGGTGATGGATGGGATTAAGGCTAGAAAAGGTTGCAGGAGAGGTCGCTGAATATATCTGGTCGCCATAATCTAGTTTTGATAAAATTAGGGCAGAATGCAATCGAAGCCCCCATGAAAGATGAGCGAGGATTTTAAGGAGGTTCAGCCGGCTATGACAAGTTGCCTTCAAGGAGGTAATGTGAGATTTCCAGGATAACCGGCAGTCAAACAGAAGGCCGAGAAACCTGACAGTACACGTTCTGGGATACGCGAGCCATATAGGTACAATGGATTATTAGGGATGATAGAACGTCTAGTGAAAGTAACTTGGTGTGTTTTAGTACTAGAAAATTTAAACCTATGAGTAGTGGCCCAACTGGAAACACGGTTGACCACATGCTGGAGAGAAACTGCAATGAGATGACAGTCAGCGCCTGCACAAGCTATACCAAAGTCATCAACATAGAGTGATGACCAAATATTAGATGGAAGAATAGATACCAGATCATTTATAGCAAGGAGAAAAAGCGTTGTGCTCAGGACACATCCCTGGGGGACACCTTCAGCTTGGACAAAGTCCACGGAAAATATATTATTAACACGAACATGGAAATGGCTCTCGAATAAGAAGTTCTTAAGGAAAAATGGTAAGTTGCCTCGGAGGCCTAAGGAGTAAGCTTGGGTCATATGCCTTATGCCTTCACAAGATCAAAAAAGATGGCGATAACCGAGTGGTTACTGGCAAAGGCATTACATACATATGTACAGTAGACCGTCATTTAACACGGTAGTTACATTTCTGAAAATGCCGTTTTAGTTAAAATTGTGTTAGACAATCTGAAGAACTTATGGGAAAAATAGGGTTACATTCCTGGGAGCCCCAAAAAAGCCAAACAACTTTTGTTTTAGACCTCCAGATCTTACAAAAATAAAAGTGAATATGTGATTGTAGTTCACTGTCGTGATGTATTATGTTGTTTTTACTGCTTAAGACTACAAATGCAACAGAAATAATAGTATTTCTTACCTTAAATTGTGGGTGCTGGTGTTTGTGGATGATTGTGGAGAGTGGATAGTTATGCTGTGGCCCTACTGGGCTGAGGTGGATGGTAGAGGTTCTAGTACTGAAGTCGATGGTTGTACTGGAGTGTGCATAAATTTTGTAATGGATTTCTGCTCTATTTTACCCCGCAGTACATTATACAACTGATGGTAAGGCATCAGCTACTCTAGACACCGTTTCAAGGTCCTCTTCAGTGAAAAAGTCTAACTTAAGTCAGTCAGTAAATCAGTCAAGTCAGTAAGTAAGTCAAGTCAGTAAATCAGTCAGTCAGTCAGTTAGTCAAGTAAGTCATTAAATCAGTCAGTAAGTCAGTCATTAAATCAGTCAGTAAGTCAGTCATTAAATCAGTCAGTAAGTCAGTCATTAAATCAGTCAGTAAGTCAGTCATTAAATCAGTCAGTAAGTCAGTCATTAAATCAGTCAGTAAGTCAGTCATTAAATCAGTCAGTAAGTCAGTCATTAAATCAGTCAGTAAGTCAGTCATTAAATCAGTCAGTAAGTCAGTCATTAAATCAGTCAGTAAGTCAGTCATGAAATCAGTCATTAAATCAGTCAGTAAATCAGTCAAGTCAGTAAGTCAGTCAGTAAATCAGTCAAGTCAGTAAGTCAGTCAGTAAATCAGTCAGTCACTCATCACACACTCATATTTACCTCATTCTATTAATGTGTACAAAGAGACGCTTCATTACAGCCACAGGTTATCTCTTGTCTAAATGTATATTTCTATTTTCTTTGTTAATTCTAAGACTTAAATGCTTAAACCTTTTCTTGCAACTTTCAGCAACACTGGTATGCCTGCTGGGTGCCATGATTGCTTGGCAAATTTAAGATATGGCAAGAAAAAGATATAAACTTATAGGAGAGGATGGTATGTATCCTGCGGGCGATGCTCTCAAAATTTTTTCCCCTCCGGCGAATCGTGTTAAGTTAATTTTACAGTTAATTTTACGAAGTGTTATACAAAAATATGCCGCAATTCTTCAATCATGCTATAACCAAAACGTGCCAGACAAAACCGTGTTAAACATATTGACTAGTGGAGAGACTATTGTGTCTCTCTAAATACCAGAGGATCTCACCTTCAAGGACCATAACAATGTACCAATTGCATCTGCTCGAAAAATGACAGGATGGATAATGAGAACCTTCAAAACCAGGGATGCCAAGCCCATGTTGACACTTTACAGATCGCTTGTTCTATCTAGGCTGGAATATTGCTGCACACTAACTGCACCTTTCAAGGCAGGTGAAATTGCTGACCTTGAAAATGTGCAGAGAACCTTCACGGCACGCATAAGTGCGATAAACCACCTCAACTACTGGGAACGCTTGAAGTTCCTAAACCTGTACTCTCTAGAACGCAGGCGGGAGAGATACATTATTATATACACATGGAAAATTCTCGAGGGCTTAGTACCAAACTTGCACACAAAAATCACTCCCTACGAAAGCAAAAGACTCGGCAGGCGATGTAACATTCCCCCAATGAAGAGCAGGGGTGCCACTAGCACGTTGAGGGACAACACAATAAGTGTGAGGGGCCCAAGATTGTTCAACTGCCTCCCAGCATACATCAGGGGGATTACCAACAAGCCCCTGGCTGTCTTCAAGCAGGCACTGGACAGGCACCTCAAGTCGGTACCTGATCAGCCGGGCTGTGGTTCGTACGTTGGACTGCGTGCGGCCAGCAGTAACAGCCTGGTTGATCAGGCTCTGGTCCAACAAGAGGCCTGGTCACGGACCGGGCCGCGGGGGCGTTGACCCCTGGAATTCTCTCCAGGTAGACTCCAGGTAGACCACACCAAATGTCTATTTACCAGACGTTCCAACACCTTGCAAACCGCACTGGTAAGAGCAATGGTACGATAGCGGAAGGCATCATTTCCTGAAGTACCTGGCTTATGAAAAGGTAGTACGATGGCAGATTTCCACAGCTGGGGAAGAACTCCTGGCGACCAAATAAGATTAAAAGATGTAAGAGGACCGCAAGGGCTGGCGGATGTAAATGCTGGAGCATACAGATATGAATGTTGTCCGGCCCAGCTGCCAATGATTGGCAAGCTGAAAGTGTCGACTTTAACCCTTTCAGAGTCCGTGCCGTAGTTCTACGGCTTTGAGTTGAGGGTCCAAACTGTAGTTCTACGCCATGAGCTCAGCTCACTCAGATAAGCTGTGAGCGGTAAATTTGGGCCTAGATATGAGAATACATCTATGTGGTAAGTGTGCACCACATAAAACAAATCCTGCAGCACACAGTGCATAATGAGAGAAAAAAAACTGAGACCGTAATTTTCGATTTAAACAGCGACTTTGCAGTGTTTTTTCGTATGCTTTCTATAGTTGTATTTGCAATTTCTTGGTCTCATTTGATAGAATGGAAGATATATTACAGAAATAGAGATGATTTTGATTGGTTTTATTACTGGAAATGCCTTGAAACTGAGTTCAAAGTAGCAAAAATGTTAAATTTTTGCCGATGTTCAAGAGTAAACAAATGACCTCACACGTCTAATACGCACGTCTAATATATCTTCACAAATGTGGTGATATTATTTATACAATTATTACAATATTGCATAACAGTAAATCTTCCACTTTTTGGTTTGAATAAAAATTCATTATGTGAATAAAAAATAAAAATGGAATTCATTTGTAAAGACTGAAAACATAACTAATGAACAGAGGAAATGTTAGTTTAGTGTCAGGAATGCCTGCATTGTTTATTATGCACCCTATTTTGAAATTGGAATATTTTGAACTTTGTGTTAAATTGGCTAAATTACCAATTTCCGATCACTTTATTTTGTAGTTGAAACAGTTGACTGGGTAATTTCTTGTGCTCAATCGATAGAATAGAAGTAATACTAGCGAAATAGCTAAGAATTTGGTCGACTGGAATAATGTAACTGGTCTAAAATGGGAGTCAAAGTTGGCAAAATTGTCGATGCGTAAATATCGCTGACACATCAAAATTCACAATAGCATAATTTCGTCAATTTTCCATCAAATTTTGTACTTTTTGTTTTATTACCTTCAGAAAAAGATTCTCTATCATTTCATAAGAACAAATAACAAAAAAGTTTTTGAAAATTCTTGGACCCTGGTGCACACTTTGAAATTTGGCCTCTGGACCCTGAAAGGGTTAATTCTAGAAGCGTAAAAGGCACATTGTAGGACTTCTCCACTAGAAGAAAAGTCTAGGGGCTCAAACTCTGGCAGATTTGGAAGAAAGAAATGAGGGGCAGAGATATGGACAAGATGATGACCAAGTTCAGTGGCAACGCCAAAAGGATTAGCTAAGGTATACTACAACCCCCACCCCCAGCATGCCACCCACACCAGTCGACTATCACCCAGGTAACTATTTACTGTTAGGTGAACTGGGGCAGCAGGTATAAGGAAATATGCCCAATGTTCTCACCTGTGCCAGAGATCGAACTATGGACACTCAGTATTACTCTCATTTTCCAACTTCTTTTTAAACTCCTTCAGGAGTTCAATATGCTGGAAATTCTCTCTCTCAGCCAAGATTATTTCATTTATTATTAAATTGGGGTTTGTTTGTTCAGTGCCCAGTTCATTTATTTTCTTAATGTGCTTCATAAAATCTTCAGCCAGAATATTCCTCTTTTCTTGCAAATCTTTCAAAGTCTTTTCATTATGTGTAATTTGTTTTTTGAGCTGTGAACGTTCCCCCAGTAATGAACAATGGGTGTCCTTGTTGCTAGGGTCAATTATTATTTTCCACACATATTCTGTCTCAACTACATGGTCTTTCAGTTCATGATGACAGCCATTATTATGACAAACCTCACGTGAATGAGCCAAACAGTTTTTTGTTGCTTTTCTCATCAAAAGTCCAGTGCTTAATCCAGAAATTAAACCTAAGCCAGCACCGATGGATACACCAATTATGGCTCCTATGGGACCACCCAAAGCACCCACCTCAGCTCCTCCCACTGCTCCAGCAATTCCTGCACTTGAAAGTCCTGTAAAAGCTCCAGTGCCAACCCCAGTACCAGTTCCAGCCAATGCAGCAATAACATTCTTTGGGTTTTCACACAGTTTTTTACAAGTTTTCTGGCAGGTATCACAGTTGTGGACATGATACCCTCTAGGTATTGGCCACTTTACCCTTGATACTTCCTCAAGATTATTTACCAGTTCTGTATTTTTCTTGAGATTTTTATTTAGAAAGACAATTTTACTTTTCTGTACAACACTCTCCTTTATGTTGTTTATAAGAGTAGATTTTGTTTTTTCAAGAAATTGTTTTTCCAGTAGAAGTTCCCTTGTTCTCCTGAGGCTTACTCGAGTCAAACTTTGTAAATCATTAAAAAATCTGTCATACTCTGCTTGCATTTTTCTCCATCTATACTCAAGAGCTGCCTGAAATCCTTCCTGATGGGCATTATCATTATTTGAAATGTACAAAGGCCAGTTGTCAAATCCATACCAATTTTCAAATTGAACTTGGGCATTTCTGACCACATCAAGAACTGGAGGCAACCCATCTGAAGCATGTGTAGCCAGAAGCTGTGTTATATCACCAATATCACTTCCTAGAACAGAGGTGAACTCTTCTAGAATTTGCAACTGATGACCTGATATCCTATTTTGACTTGACATCGCTACTAAACCAACACAATCAAGGTAATCTATGCTATAATCAGTTGTGAGAAAATGGGTGAGTCTCTCTATAGTGACTCTGTCATGGTTTTGTCTGGTGTCACCAAACCCAGGAGAATCTATCAACGCATAGTTACAGTTGAAAGGTACTTCCATGTGACGTGGTATTATATAAGCAGTGATATATTCTGTCTGACTGTCTATTTGCAAAAGATTATCATTTGAGACATAATCTTTCAACTGGAATCTAAAGTTATCTTCCAGGCGGACACGAAGTAGATAGTTGATCATGGCGTTAATGGCAAGAGTTTTGCCAGAACCTGTCTCTCCCAACAGGAGCACTGACTTGATGAGCACCTCATTCACAGGTCCAATGCTCACCACTTGTATCTTGTTGTCTTCATTTCTGTAAATAAGCTCGGTATTTATCTCATAGGTTGTCAATTCTCCATTCTTGCTCACTTCAGTACAGTGGTTCCTTATAAAGTTTGTCAGGCGATCATCCATCTTGTTCCACTAAAGGGCGCAGTAATCTGTAAAACATTAAATCAGTTTTAATCAGATTTAAGTAGTTATTTTTTTTATTAACACATCGGCCGTTTCCCACCAAGGCAGGGTGGCCCGACAAAGAAAAACTTTTATCATCATTCACTCCATCACTGTCTTGCCAGAGGCGTGCTTACACTACAGCTACAAAACTGCAACATTAACACCCCTCCTTCAGAGTGCCGGCACTGTACTTCCCATCTCCAGGAATCAAGTCCGGCCTGCTGGTTTCCCTGAAACCCTTCATAAATGTTACCTTGCCTACACTCCAACAGCACCTCAAGTCCTAAAAACCATTTGTCTCCATTCGCTCCTATCTAACACGCTCACGTACGCTTGCTGGAAGTCCAAGCCCCTCGCACACAAAACCTCCTTTACCCCCTCCCTCCAACCTTTTCTAGGCCGACCCCTACCCTGCCTTCCCTCCACTACAGATTTATACACTCTCGAAGTCATTCTATTTTGTTCCATCCTCTCTATGTCCAAACCATCTCAACAACCCCTCCTCAGCTCTCTGGATAATAGTTTTGGTAATCCCACACCTCCTCCTAATCTCCAAACTATGGATTCTCTGCATTATATTCACACCACACATTGCCCTCAGACATGACATCTCCATTGCCTCCATCCTTCTCATTGTTGAAACATTCACAACCCATTTCTCACACCCATACAAGAGTGTTGGTATAACTATACTCTCATACATTTCCCTCTTTGCTTTCATGGATAAAGTTCTCTGTCTCCACAAGCTCCTCAGTGCACCACTCACCTTTTTTCCCTCGTTAATTCTATGATTCACCTCATCCTTTATATACCCATCTGCTGACACATCCACTCCCAAATATCCGAACACATTCACCTCCTCCATACTCTCTCCCTCCATCTGATATCCAATCTTCCGTTATCTATTTTTTTTGTTATCCTCATCACCTTACTCTTTCCTATACTATTCACTTTTAATTTACTTCTTTTACATACCCTACCAAACTCATCCACCAACCTCTTCAACTTCTCTTCAGAATCTCCCAAAAGCACAGTGTCATCAGCAAAGAGCAACTGTGACAACTCCCACTTTGTGTTAGATTCTTTATCTTTTAACCCCACACCTCTTGGCAACACCCGAGCATTCACTTCTCTTACAACTCCATCTATAAATATATTAAACAACCACGGTGACATCACACATCCCTGTCTAAGGCCTACTTTTACTGGGAAATAATGTCCCTCTTGCCTACATACTCTAACCTGTGCCTCACTATCCTCGTAAAAACTTTTCACCGCTTTCAATAACCTACCTCCTATTCCATACATTTGCAACATCTGCCACATTGCCCCCCTATCCACCCTATCATATGCCTTATCCACTGAGGTCCGGGGTTCGAATCTCCTCCAGTAAGGCTGGAAAACATTAGGGACGTGTTTCCGTAAGACACCTGCTGTCCATGTTCACCCATCAGTGTAAAATGGGTACCTGGGTGTTAGTGGACTGGTGTGGGTCACATCCTGGGAAAAACTGAGCTAATTTGCAGGAAATGCTCAGCATAACAGGGGGCTTTCTATATGTATGTGTAACTTTTTATATAGTATATATTTTTCTATAATTGCATTTACTGCTATATTTTTTAATACATATTTACCACTACCATTTTCCAACCTTAACTATATACAGTATTAGTGATCACTTTATTTACTTAAAATTTGATTAAAAACTTTTTTACTATTAGTCCACACGACATTGTATTAGTAAATCATCAACATTGTACAAATATCCTATATCTCTCTGAAATTTTTTTCAAAATTGTAAAAATCCAATTAGTTTGTAAGAATAATTAATCTAGTATAATATTAATAAGTTTAGCATATTCCATTGTTCTCAAGTCTAGTTATAGAATCACACTAAATCTTATGATTACAGGCATTGATCCTGACATCAACCTATTATTAAATGACTTACATGATTCCAATAGCAACTGTAATTACTACACAGCAGATCAAGCAAAGACATTACTCAGAGCCAACAATAAAATAACCATCTTTAATTACAATGTTAGACCTTTGAGCAAACATTATGATGACCTCACAGCACTACTCCAATCCCTACAGACCAATATATCAATCATCACACTCACTGAGACCTGGCTAAAGCCTAGTATTACAGATGTCTATGCCATCCCAGGTTACACAGCCATACACAACTGTAGGACTGATCAGCGAGGGGGTGGAATAGCTATATATTACTCAGATCAACTTGAATGTATCAATAACTCCTGCACAAGTGATGAGCATGGAGAATATATTGTAGCTAAATTTAAATCAAAAGACCTGCAAAAACCCCTCACAGTGATAAACATCTAGACTACCACAGTCAAACATTCACCACTTTAGTGAAAAATTAGGAAACCTTATAACTGATGCACACATGAACAAAGACCACTTAATACTAACAGGAGACTTCAATATCAATCTCCTAGAAGATCAGAACCCACAGGTAACAGAATTCACAAACGCTATGAACAACTGCTTATTACTACCAACAATATCAAAACCTACAAGAATCTCTGAGACGAGTATCTCATTATTATTATCTGGACTAACACTATATCCCCTCTGAAATCAGGCATAATCACAGACAATACCACAGACCACTACCCTACATTTCTCATAACCAACCTAGGTAATTTGCCCCAAGATATTTCAAAAGCTACCTTCAGACTCCATAACGAGTCAGCTGTTAATAACTTTATAACAGCTATGATTGACATTGACTGGAATAATGAGATAGAATCATATTCAGATACTAATGAATGAATCAATAATTTCATTAAAAAAACCCACCTCCTCTATAACAAACATTGCCCTAAAAAAACTATACAAATCACAGCTAAGAGACTCAACAATCCCTGGCTAACACCTAGCATCCTTAAATCCATTAACAAAAGGCATCAATATGAAAAACAATACAGAAGGGGTCTAATAACCAGAGAACAATCCAAACGCTACTCATCAATCCTTACCAGCCTGATAAGAAGGTCAAAAAAATTATATTATGAGAACAGATTACATAACATAAAAGGTGATATGAAAAAGACCTGGAAAACCCTATCTGCAATTCTAGGAAATAAAAAGATATCCAAGAACAATACCATCAAATTATCAAAAACAGACGAACCCCTACTCTTACCAACTGAGACAGCAAACAGACTTAATGTTTTCTTCTCCACCATAGGAAAGAATCTAGCGAGTAAAATCCCAAGCTCAAACACCCGTCCAACAAACTACCTTGCCAACACCTACCCTAATACGCTATTCCTAGCTCCTACCAATCCAATAGAAGTCTCGCTCATAATCAACACCCTTAAAAACATAAACAGCTTACCACCTTTTATGTACAAAAAAGCTTCACAGGTACTGTCACCAATTATTGCAACACTCTTCAATAAATCCATTGAAACCTCCACATTCCCATCAATTCTCAAAATAGCTAGGGTCACCCCGATCTATAAAGGAGGTGATCAAACAGACTTGAATAATTATAGACCAATATCTAATTTACCACTGCTCTCTAAAATCTTTGAAAAATTAATTCATAGACAGATCTATTCCTACCTCGTCTCACACAATGTACTCAACCCGTCAGTTTGGATTCAGGACCAACAAAAGCACAAATGATGCCATTATACACATGCTAGAGTTAATATACACCGCACTTGAGAAGAAAGAAGTTCCACTGGGAATCTTCATTAATCTACGCTAAGCTTTTGATACAGTTAATCATGATTTACTGCTTACAAAACTAGCACACTATGGTATAAGAGGGCACTCGCTCAACTACATTAAGTCATACCTCAGTAACAGAAGCCAATACGTGTACACAAATGGAGCGAACTCTTCCACACAGCAAATTACAGTCGGAGTCCCTCAAGGAAGTGTACTGGGTCCACTGTTCTTCCTCATTTACATCAATGACTTACCTAATGCATCACAACTACTCAAACCCATATTATTTGCAGATGACACAACATATGTCTTCTCTCACCCAAATCCAGTCATTCTGGCCAATACTGTTAATGCTGAATTACAGAAAATATCAACATGGATGACGACTAATAAACTTACTCTAAATACTGACAAGACCTACTTTATACAGTTTGGAAACAGAGTTTCAAATGTTCCACTTAACATAACACTCAACGGTTCACCCATCAAAAGACTCAAAGAGGGAAAATTCCTAGGAATCCACATTGACAGTAGCCTTAAATTCCAAACACACATACAACAAATTTTCAAGAAAATCTCCAAGACAGTAGGCATATTATCTAAGATACGCTACTATGTGCCCACACTGTCCTAAACACTACTAAAAGTATAACAGTTCTTAACTACAACATCCGATCCTTAAGCAAACACTATGATGACCTCCTTGCTCTTCTTGATTCCCTAAAGACAACCTTCACATGTATTGTCCTTACTGAAACCTGGCTTAAGCAGGATACAATAGATATCTACTCACTACCAGGATACACAGCAATACACAACTGCAGACCACATCAAGCGGGGGGAGGTATTGCAATCTATTACTCTAATGAAATATCCTGTTGTGACACCACTTGCTATAATGATGATTTTTTTTTTTTTATTATTAACACATCGGCCAATTCCCACTAAGGCAGGGTGGCCCGAAAAAGAAAAACTTTCATCATCATTCACTCCATCACTGTCTTGCCAGAGGGGTGCTTTACACTACAGTTATAAAACTGCAACATTAACACCCCTCCTTCAGAGTGCAGACACTGTACTTCCCATCTCCAGGACTCAAGTCCGGCCTGCCGGTGAATGAATATGGAGAATATATTTTTGCTAATTTTACTGCACAAAACCTTAAGACTCCCATAACAATCGGGGCCATTTACCGGATGCCTCATACAAACATCCCAAATTTTAGTGATCAACTAAAAACGCTAATAACAAACAACCAAATGAACAAACACCACCTTATCTTAGCTGGAGACTTCAACATCAACCTTGGCCAACCAGATGACCAGCCAGTAACCAATTTCATCAATAATATGAACAACACATTTCTCATACCAACAATAACCAAACCAACCAGGCTTACTGAGACGAGTGCAACCATAATTGACCATATATGGACCAATATCCTAGCCCCCTTAAATCGGGGATAATAACAGACAGCACTACAGACCACTACCCCACCTTCCTCTTAACAAACATTAGTAAACCACCCCTAGAATACACCAAAGTTTCATTTAGACTCCATGACCAGGCATCAATAACTTCACAGCAGAGCTAGAGACGGTTGACTGGGCTATAGAATTCTCAAACTCCAAGGGAATCGATGATTGGACAGACAACTTTCTTAATAAATTACATAGACTATACAACAAACATTATCCTATAAAAATGAAACAGATTACGAAAAAACGTCTAGGCTCCCCATGGCTAACTAACAGTTTACTAAAATCCATTAACAAGAAACATCAATATGAAAAGCAATATAGACGGGGATTCATACATAAAGAGTTTATTAAACACTATTCATCAGTTCTCACCAAACTAATAAAAAAAGCCAAACAATTGTACTACTCCAGCAGATTCACTGAAACAAGAGGAGATATAAAAAAGACCTGGAAAACACTCACAGATTATGGGCACCCACAAACTGAAAAAAACTAGGGATATTGTCCTAACTAAACCAAACGAAACACCACTACAGCCTATTGATACAGTAAACAAGATAAATGACTTCTTCTCAACCATAGGATCAAATCTTGCCAGTAAAATCCCAGATACCAATGCCCGAGCAAGTGATTACCTAGATGGGAATTTCCCATCCTCCTTATATCTTGCACCTACTGAACCCACTGAAGTCACCATGATAATCAAGTCACTTAAAAATAAATCAGGGCATCTGTCTCAAGTCCCACCATTAATATACAAACGAGCCGCTCATGTCCTTTCACAGCTGAGGATGGTGAAGGTGAGAGTAAATGGTGCTGAGACCATAAGACCCATCAACAAGCTGTTGCCTCTCGAGGTCCACACAGTGAGGCCTGGACAGGAGAAGTTAGACCAAAGTCTACCCAACCAGAGTGTTCGGACGACCCGTCGAACGGCTCTCGAGTCCAGAGCTCACTGGGGGGCTTGCGGGAGGCGGATTTGATACAGACTAACTGCTACCTTCGTCGGGGGGAGGATGTGGAAACTTTTTGGGTCACTCGAGTTCCACAGGGTAAGTGAGTCATAAGGAGCCTTAAACATACCACGGATCGGCCCTCAGAGTTCAGGAACCCACACACCCAATTAAACATACACACATTCGAGTTGACGAAGGTAACTATTATGTACATTTTAATTGATAGATTTATTCACCTAGGAACACCTAGGCAAGTTTGTACAGTTAGAAACTAATATTAGGATTATTAAGGCAACGTTAGATATTAATAATGTAGTCTAGCATCTTAATATAGGTAGATATAAGCCCAAATAGACGAACCTTGGGATAGGTTAGCTAACGAGAATTGGCAGCCCACACTTGAATCTAGGCAGTGTAGGGCTCACGACGCGTGACCTGCGTCCTTACCAGATTGGACATCAACCAGAGAACACGTGCTGTGAACAGGCAGCACCCCCCACGTGACTCAACATCTGTCCTGGGGCCCCGGAGGAGAGATCCCGAAGTACCGCGGATATCTCTCTCCATCCAGACCCATTACAGTAAGACTAGACTTTCTTTCTCTCAGTATCTGGCCAGTTTTCTGGGGGAAACGTTAGTGAGTTATCTGTGGGTCTTAAGCGGATGGACGCTTTTGTATTGGTATGTACCAGCGTCGTCTCTTAAGTTCAAGTCTGGGAGCTAGTGTTGCTTACTGCATATATTGCTTAAGGGGTATCCTTTGAATCCAGGGAACTCTGAGGGACAGGCAGGACACTAATTACCACTTCATTTGCAGATTAAGGTTCTCCACTGCACATGGTGTTAGGAGGGGGTTATAGATAAGGAAGTCCAGGATACACATAGCTACTACATCAGGTAAGTTGTTCCCTTTTCAGTTTCTTGTAAGCAGTGTGGAATCCCTTTACTGCAATTAGCTAGAAATTTGTCCCATAGCCACTTGTAAGTCTGAGAGAAGTGTCTCAAAGTGTCGGTGTCAACAGTGCTTGCTCTAAGTGCAGCTTACAAGGAGGCAGTCCCAAAACAAGTTTCTACACATGGGGATAAACAACATTAAATCACCTTAGACCACTCATAACCCAGCAAAAGGCTGCAGTCAGAATGATAACAAACTCCCACTCTAGACAGCATACTCCACCAATATTCAAAAGCCTAAAACTACTCACCATAAAGAACATTCACACTTATTCTTGTGCCTACTACATACATAGAACTCTACATTCTAATATAAACCCTCCACTCAAAATTCTCCTCACCAACCTTAATAGGACCCATGACCATAACACAAGATACAGATCACTTTTTTATATACCCATAGTCCATAGCAACCTATGTAAGAATTCTATGCACATAAAGGGCCCCAGAATCTGGAACTCATTACCAGGAAATGCTAAAATAACCTTGTCTGAAAATCAATATAAGACTTCTCAAAAACCACCTACTCACCCTAAACTAAATACTCATACTGTAAATTACTCTCAAAATGATCAATGTTATTTTCATTAAGATAATTTAATTTTTACTATTATGTTCCATCCTACTAAACAATGTCTATCATCATTTTGTAATGAACAATGTATTATCATCATATAATTTGAACGATCTACCAATACAAACTCACTCAATTACTCCAATATTATGTTCATAGTCTATAAGCCATTAGATTAAGCTGCCCCTAATGCCAAGGCATGCCAGAGGCTCTCCTTGCACCTCAATTTATGATTGTAATGTAAACCCATGTACACCAGCAAAGAAATAAAATTGTATTGTATTATTATTATTACTGCACTGTTATTGCCTTATTAGTCTTAAGTTTGCCCGAAATGCTCTGCATATAAAGGGGCTTTTAGCATGTTCATCCAATTGTTATACTCCAGAGTACAAACATGTATCATGCTGATATAAAATTATTATTATTATTATTATTATTATTATTATTATTATTATTATTATTATGGCGGCAGCAGCAGAAGTAATCTAACTTGTTATGCTGGCGGGTAATTTACACTATGTATGATAACTGATCCACTATGTATGATAACTGATACACTTTGTATAATAACTGATACACTATGTATGATAACTGATCCACTATGTATGATAACTGATACACTATGTATAATAACTGATACACTATGTATAATAACTGATACACTATGTATAATAACTGATACACTATGTATAATAACTGATACACTATGTATGATAAATGTTACACTATGTATGATAACTGATACACTATGTATGATAACTGATCCACTATGTATGATAACTGATCCACTATGTATGATAACTGATCCACTATGTATGATAACTGATCCACTATGTATGATAACTGATCCACTATGTATGATAATTGATCCACTATGTATGATAACTGATACACTATGTATAATAACTGATACACTATGTATGATAATTGTATATACATGTATGTATACCCATGTCTAAAATAACAAACTTACCGAGGAGACAGCAGTGTAGCGGCCCAGGAGCCAGGATTCAACCCCTGCAACCACACACGGGTCAGTACACACAAGTGCTCACCCCACAAGTCTGATAAAAAACAATACTTTACAATAGTAATAATAATAGCAATAACAATAGTAATAATATTATTAATAATAACAATGACAATAAGGCTAATATAATAACAGTAATAATAAAAACCATTATATACAGTAGACCCTCAGTTAATGAAATTAATCCGTTCCAGGAGCTATTACTTAATCTGAATCTTTCGTAATCTTAACCCTTATTTCCCATAAGAAATAATGTAAATACAATTAATTCGTTCCACAAAAAAAATTCACAATATATATAATATAAATAGCATTTACTTACCTTTATTGAAGAGTTGCAGGCATCTGGAAGATAGGGATGATGACAATGTGTTAGTGGTTGGAAGGGTAATCCCCCTCCAAAAGGACTTCAGGTAACAAGTCCCTCTCTGGGGTTACTTCCCTTCTTTGTATTTTAATGCCACTAGGACCAGCTTGAGAGTCACTAGAACTCTTCTTAGAAAAATAACTGTCCAGAGTCCTCTGTTTCTGGCGACTCTTTAATACTTTCCTGAAGTGCAACATGGCTCTGTCACTGAAGTGGTTGCACAGAAGGCTCATTTCAGCTTGCTCAGGGTGGTGTCTTTCAACAAATGTCTGCACCTTATTCCACATTGAACACATTTCCTTAAGCACTGAAGAAGGCACCTCCTTCTGTCTCTCTCCCTCCTCCTGTGAAGGAATAATCTCAGCTGTGGTCTGTTGCTGTTCCAGATGAAGCTCTTGCAGCTCTTCAGTTGTTAGCTCTATCCTGTGCTCCTCCACCAACTCTTCCACATCCTCACCACTCACTTCCAACCCCAGGCTGTTCCCCAATGCCACAATATCTTCCACAACATCTTCCACAACAGGCACAGGGTCGTCAGGGTCAGCCTCAAATCCTTCAAAATCCCTCTTTTCAACACAATCCGGCCACAGTGGTCTCCAAGCAGAGTTCAAAGTCCTGGAAGTCACTCCCTCCCAAGCCTTACCTATAAGGCCTAGGCAATGCAACGATATTGAAGTGATCTTTCCAGAACTCTCTTAGGGTCAATGCAGAGTCATTGGTCATATTAAAGCACCTCTGAAAAACTGCTTTGGTGTACAGTTTCTTGAAGTTTGCAATGACCTGCTGGTCCATGGGCTGGATGAGAGGAGTGGTGTTAGGAGGCAAGAACTTCACTCTGATGAAACTGAACTCATCAGGCAACAACTCTTCCAAGTTGTGAGGATGAGCAGGAGCATTGTCCAGTAACAGGAGGCACTTGAGTCCCAATTTCTTTTCCAGGAGGTATTTCTTCACACTAGGGCCAAACATTCCAGTCACCCATTCCTTGAAAATCTCCGCAGTGACCCATGCCTTTGTGTTAGCCTTCCAATGCACACACAAATTATTCTTGTCAACACTGTGTTTCTTGAAGGGTCTGGGATTTTCTGAGTGATACACCAGTAAAGGCTTCACTTTAAAATCACCACTGGCATTAGCACACATCATAAGAGTAAGCCTGTCTTTCATAGGCTTGTGTCCTGGCTGTGCCTTTTCCTCCTGAGTAATGAAGGTCCTGTTGGGCATTTTCTTCCAAAATAGGCCTATTTCATCACAATTAAACACTTGTTGGGGGAGGAATTCTTCAGCCTCTACGAACCCCTTAAAATTCACTCACAAATTTTTCAGCTGCACGTTTGTCTGAGCTGGCTGCCTCACCATGCCTCACAACACTGTATGCCACTACGTTTCTTAAACCTCTCAAACCAGCCTTTGCTGGCTTTAAAATCCCTCGCCTCACCACTGGTTGCAGGCATTGTCTTGACAAGATCTGCGTGCAACTTCCTTGCCTTTTCACAAATTATCGCCATGGAAATACTATCACCCGCTATGTTTTTCATTGATCCACACCATCAGTAACTTCTCAACCTCATCCACTGTTTTCGATCTTTGTTTAGTTAACAAATTAACCCCTTTTGCAACATTAGCTTCCTTGATCTCATTTCTCTTTGCCAGGATAGTGCCGATAGTAGATGCACTTTTCTTGTATATCCTGACAAGATCACTCAGACGTACACCACTCTCATATTTTTCTATTATCTCTTTCTTCAGTTCAATGGTGTTCCTCACTCTCTTTACCACTGGGGTGCCACTAGGAAGCTTCTTTGGACCCATGGTGACTTATTTCACAGTGACAATCACTAAACCACCAAAAAAGACACCAAATGTATTGTGAATGTTTGAAAGAGCGCGCTGGGTAATGTTCTCTCAATGGTAAACAACGCTACACTGGAGTCTTGCGCAGGCGCAGGCCAGATGCGGAGCAGGCGGACACGTCTAATACATTTCGCTAACCGAGCTTTTTTCGCTATCTGATTGCGAAAAAAGCTTTCGGTAACCGATTTTTTCGTTAACTAGACCTTTCGTTAACTGAGGGTCTACTGTATATACATGTATATACAGTGGACCCTCGCTGTTCGAAGACTCCAAAACTCACCCTCATTCCAGAATGCTGTTTAAGTGCTTCCACCAAACGAATTTATTCCCATAAGGAATGATGTAAATTAGATGAGTCCATTTCAGAACCCCAAAAATACACTTATAAAAGCACTTAAAAAAATAAACTTACATAAAAGGGTGAGTTTTGGAGGAGTGTTCGAATAGCGAGGGTCCACTGTATATATAATATACATGTATATATATATATATATATCTCTGCCAATACGTAGGGAGACACTAGTCAGAGAAATAGCAAACATCGAATTAAAACTAAAGGAATCTTATAGGAATCAAGAGACACGGGAAGAACTAAGAGCCATAAATGAAATTGAAAGAAACCCTAAGTATTTCTTTTCCTATGCAAAATCAAAGTCGAGAACAACAACCAGTATTGGGCCCCTACTTAAACCGGATGGGTCCTACACAGATGACAGAAAGGAAATGAGTGAGTTACTTAAATCCCAGTATGACTCAGTCTTTAGCGAGCCACTAACCAGACTGAAAATCGAAAACCTAAATGATTTTTTTATGAGAGTGCCACAGAACTTGACAGACGCATGCCTTTCTGACATCATCACGACGCCAAATGACTTCGAAAGGGCAATAAATGACATGCCCATGCACTCCACTCCAGGCCCAGACTCATGGAACTCCGTGTTCATCAAGAACTGCAAGAAGCCCCTATCACATGCTTTTAACATCCTATGGAGAGGGAGCATGGACATTGGGATCGTCCCGCAGCTACTAAAAACAACAGACATAGCCCCGCTCCACAAAGGGGGCAGTAAAGCAATAGCAAAGAACTACAGACCAATTGCGCTAACGTCCCATATCATAAAAATCTTTGAAAGGGTTCTAAGAAGCAAGATCGCCACCCATCTTGATACCCATCAATTGCACAACCCAGGACAGCATGGGTTTAGAGCAGGCCGCTCCTGTCTGTCCCAACTACTGGACCACTACGACAAGGTCCTGGATGCTCTAGAAGATAAACAGAATGCAGATGTTATATACACAGATTTTGCAAAATCCTTTGACAAGTGTGACCATGGTGTAATAGCACACAAAATGCGTGATAAAGGAATAACAGGAAAAGTTGGTAGATGGATCTAAAATTTCCTAACATGTAGTACACAAAGAGTAGTAGTCAACAGAGTAAAGTCTGAGGCAGCTACTGTGAAAAGCTCTGTTCCACAAGGCACAGTACTTGTTCCCATCCTATTCCTCATCCTCATATCAGACATTGACAGGGATATAAGCCATAGTGCTGTGTCTTCCTTTGCAGATGACACCCGAATCTGTATGACAGTGTCCACCGTTGAAGACACTGCAAGACTCCAAGCAGACATAAACCAAATCTTTAAATGGGCTGCAGAAAACAATATGAAGTTCAATGATGAGAAATTTCAATTACTCAGATACGGAAAACGTGAAGAAATTAAAATCTCATCGGAGTACAAAACTAATTCCAACCACACAATAGAGCGAAAAACTAATGTCAAAGACCTGGGAGTGATCATGTCGGAGGATCTCACCTTCAAGGACCATAATGTAGCAATTGCATCTGCTCGAAAAATGACAGGATGGATAATGAGAACCTTCAAAACCAGGGATGCCAAGCCCATGTTGACACTTTACAGATCGCTTGTTCTATCTAGGCTGGAATATTGCTGCACACTAACTGCACCTTTCAAGGCGGGTGAAATTGCTGACCTTGAAAATGTGCAGAGAACCTTCACGGCACGCATAAGTGCGATAAACCACCTCAACTACTGGGAACGCTTGAAGTTCCTAAACCTGTACTCTCTAGAACGCAGGCGGGAGAGATACATTATTATATACACATGGAAAATTCTCGAGGGCTTAGTACCAAACTTGCACACAAAAATCACTCCGTACGAAAGCAAAAGACTCAGCAGGCGATGTAACATCCCCCCAATGAAGAGTAGGGGTGCCACTAGCACGTTGAGGGACAACACAATAAGTGTGAGGGGCCCAAGATTGTTCAACTGCCTCCCAGCATACATCAGGGGGATTACCAACAAGCCCCTGGCTGTCTTCAAGCAGGCACTGGACAGGCACCTCAAGTCGGTACCTGATCAGCCGGGCTGTGGTTCGTACGTTGGACTGCGTGCGGCCAGCAGCAACAGCCTGGTTGATCAGGCTCTGGTCCAACAGGAGGCCTGGTCACAGACCGGGCCGCAGGGCGTTGACCCCTGGAATTCTCTCCAGGTAGATATATATGTGTATATATATATGTGTATATATATATGTGTATATATATGTATATATATATAAATATGTATATATATGTATATATATATATATATGTATATGTATATGTGTATATATATATGTGTATATATATATATGTATATATATACAGTGGTACCTCGACTTACGTTTTTAATCCGTCAGAGAGGTCATTTCTTAAGACGAAACAAACGTAACACGAATCAATTTTCCCCATAAGAAATAATGGAAATAAATTTAATCCGTCCAAGACTTCCAAAAGTAGTTAAATAAAATATTTTTTAGAACTTTTGGACATTAAATAATAAATAATTGAATAAAGAATACATAAATACACATGCAAATACATACTATTGTACAATAACATGTCACTTACATTTATTGAAGAGTTGTTGATGTGTGGAGGAAGTGAGGAGGGAGAAGGTGGAGTAGTATGCTAGTGTTTGGAAGGGGAATCCTTCCATTACACTGCAGGTACCAAGTCCTTTTCTGGGGTTACTTCCCTTTTTCTTTGAATGCCACTAGGACCAGCTTGAGAGTCACTGGACCTCTTTCTAACAACAAATTTGTCCAGGGAGATCTGTGTCTGGC
>WNWK01027312.1:0-26431 GCA_009830355.1 Cherax destructor
TTGTCTGAATGTGCGTGGATGTAGTGCGGATGATAAGAAAGAGATGATTGCCGATGTTATGAATGAAAAAGTTGGATGTCCTGGCCCTAAGCGAAACAAAGCTGAAGGGGGTAGGCGAGTTTCAGTGGGGAGAAATAAATGGGATTAAGTCAGGAGTATCTGAGAGAGTTAGAGCTAAGGAAGGGGTAGCAATAATGTTGAAGGATCAGTTATGGAAGGAAAAGAGGGAATATAAATGTGTAAATTCAAGGATTATGTGGATTAAAATAAGGGTCGGATGCGAAAAGTGGGTCATAATAAGCGTGTATGCACCTGGAGAAGAGAGGAGTGTAGAGGAGAGAGAGGATTTTGGGAGATGTTAAGCGAATGTATAGGAACTTTTGAACCAAATGAGAGAGTAATTGTGGTAGGGGACCTAAATGCTAAAGTGGGAGAAACATGCAGAGAGGGTGTAGTAGGTAAGTTTGGGGTGCCAGGTGTAAATGATAATGGGAGCCCTTTGATTGAACTTTGTATAGAAAGGGGTTTAGTTATAGGTAATACATATTTTAAGAAAAGAGGATAAATAAGTATACAAGATATGATGTAGGGCGTAATGACAGTAGTTTGTTGGACTATGTATTGGTAGATAAAAGACTGTTGAGTAGACTTCAGGATGTACATGTTTATAGAGGGCTACAGATATATCAGATCACTTTTTAGTTATAGCTACAGTGGGAGTAAAAGGTAGATGGGATACAAGGAAAATAGAATCAGTAAGTAAAAGAGAGGTGAAGGTTTATAAACTAAAAGAGGAGGCAGTTAGGGTAAGATATAAACAACTATTGGAGGATAGATGGGCTAGTGAGAGTGTAGGCAATGGGGTCGAAAATGTATGGGGTAGATTTAAAAATGTAGTGTTAGAGTGTTCAGCAGAAGTTTGTGGTTACAGGCGAGTGGGTGCGGAGGGAAGAGGAGCGATTGGTGGAATGATGATGTAAAGAGAGTAGTAAGGGAGAAAAGTTAGCATATGAGAGGTTTTACAAAGTAGAAGTGATGCAAGGAGGGAAGAGTATATGGAGAGAAAAGAGAGGTTAAAAGAGTGGTGAAGCAATGTAAAAGAGAGCAGATGAGAGAGTGGGTGAGATGTTATCAGCAAATTTTGTTGAAAATAAGAAAAAGTTTTGGAATGAGATTAATAAGTTGAGGAAGCCTAGAGAACAAATGGATTTGACAGTTAAAAATAGGAGAGGAGAGTTATTAAATGGAGAGTTAGAGGTATCGGGAAGATGGAGAGAATATTTTGAGGATTTGTTAAATGTTGATGAAGACAGGGAAGCTGTGATTTCGTGTGTAGGGCAAGGAGGAATAACATCTTGTAGGAGTGTGGAAGAGCCAGTTGTGGGTGTAGGGAAAGTTCGTGAGGCAGTGGGTAGAATGAAAGGGGTAAGGCAGCTGGGATTGATGGGATAAAGATAGAAATGTTAAAAGCAGGTGGGGATATAATTTTGGAGTTGTTGGTGCTATTATTTAATAAATGTATGGAAGAGGGTAAGGTACCTAGGATTGGCAGAGAGCATGTATTGTTCCTTTGTATAAAGGCAAAGGGGACAAAAGAGGTGCAAAAATTATAGGGAATAAGTCTGTTGAGTGTACCTGGTAAAGTGTATGGTAGAGTTATTATTGAAAGAATTAAGAGTAAAACAGAAAGCAGGATAGCAGATGAACAAGGGGCTTTAGGAAAGGTAGGGGTGTGTAGACCAAGTGTTTACAGTGAAACATATAGGTGAACAGTATTTGGATAAGGGTAAAGATGTTTTGTGGCATTTATGGATTTGGAAAAGGCGTATGATAGGGTGGATAGGGGGCAATGTGGCAGATGTTGCAGGTGTATGGAATAGGAGGAAGGTTACTGAAAGCAGTGAAGAGTTTTTATGAGGATAGTGAGGCTCAGGTTAGAGTGTGTAGGAGGGAAGGGGACTATTTCCCAGTAAAAGTGGGCCTTAGACAAGGATGTGTGATGTCACCGTGGTTGTTCAATATATTTATAGATGGGGTTGTAAGAGAAGTGAATGCGAGGGTCTTGGCAAGAGGTGTTGGGCTAAAAGATAAAGAAGCAAATACAAAGTGGGAGTTGTCACAGTTGCTTTTTGCTGATGACACTGTGCTTTTGGGAGATTCTGAAGAGAAGCTGCAGAGGTTGGTGGATGAATTTGGTAGGGTGTGTAAAAGAAGAAAATTGAAAGTGAATATAGGAAAGAGTAAGGTGATGAGGATAACAAAAAGAATAGGTGACGAAAGATTGGATATCAGATTGGAGGGAGAGAGTATGGAGGAGGTGAATGTATTCAGATATTTGGGAGTGGATATGTCGGCGGATGGGTCTATGAAGGATGAGGTGAATCATAGAATTGATGAGGGGAAAAGGGTGAGTGGAGCACTTGGAGTCTGTGGAGACAAAGAACCTTGTCCATGGAAGTAAAGAGGGAATGTATGAGAGTATAGTTATACCAACGCTCTTATATGGGTGTGAAGCATGGGTGATGAATGTTGCAACGAGGAGAAGGCTGGAGGCAGTGGAGATGTCATGTCTGAGGTCAATGTGTGGTGTGAATATAATGCAGAGAATTCGGAGTTTGGAAATTAGGAGGAGGTGCGGGATCACCAAACGATTGTCCAGAGAGCTGAGGAGGGGTTGTTGAGGTGGTTTGGACATGTAGAGAGAATGGAACGAGACAGAATGACTTCGAGTGTATAAATCTGTAGTGGAGGGAAGGCGGGGTAGGGGTCGGCCTAGGAAAGGTTGGAGGAGGGTAAAGGAAGTTTTGTGTGCGAGGGCTTGGACTTCCAGCAAGCATGTGTGAGCGTATTTGATAGGAGTGAATGGAGGCATATGGTTTTAATACTTGACGTGCTGTTGGAGTGTGAGCAAAGTAACATTTATGAAGGGGATTCAGGAAACCGGCAGGCCGGACTTGAGTTCTGGAGATGGGAAGTACAGTGCCGGCACTCTGAAGGAGGGGTGTTAATGTTGCAGTTTTATAACTGTAGTGTAAAGCACCCTTCTGGCAAGACAGTGATGGAGTGAATGATGATGAAAGTTTTTCTTTTTCGGGCCACCCTGCCTTGGTGGGAATCGGCCAATGTGTTAATAAAAAAAAAAATAAAAAAAATTATTATTATTATTAAGACCATGTCGGTAAACGAATTCATCCCTAAGCAAGGAACACACTATAATGGTAGTGGGTTTGTGTCAACCATCTTTGATATTGTTATACAGTGGACCCCCGCCTAACGAGCAAAATTCATTCCAGAAGCCTGCTCAATTGCCATTACCGAACGAATTTACTTCCTTAAGAAATAATGTCACGTAGGTTAGTCTATTTCAGACCCCCCAAAAATACACTTCCACAAGTACTTACAATATTATACTTACATAATTGTACGATTTCCGGGGTGCTTGTTAGGCGGGGGTCCACTGTATCACCTTTGCACCATTTATAACATTTTTAGTATGCAGTGGACCCCCGGTTTTCGTGATTTTTTCATTCCAGAATGCTGATCAAGTGCCGTTACCAAACGAATTTATTCCCATAAGGAATAATGGAAATTAGACTAGTCCTTTTAGACCCCCAAAAATACACTTACAAAAGCACTTACAAAAATACACTTATATAATTGTTCGAGTTTGGAGCATCACGAACACCGGGGGTCCACTGTATTTTTAAATGTTTATACAGTAGTGTATTGTATAAGTAACGAACAAAATTCATTCCAGAAGCCTGCTCAAGTGCCATTACCGAATGAATTTACTCCCTTAAATATAATGTCAAGTAGGTTAGTCCATTTCAAACCCCCAAAAATACACTTACAAAAGTACTTACAATATTATACTTACATAATTGTACGATTTCCGGGGTGTTCGTAATTGTGGGTCCACTGTACATTATTTAGGTATGCATACTGGTCAGAGAGCCCATCGTAAGTCCGAGTGGTCGGTAAACAAGTACGTCACTAAGTGAGGAGAGACTGTAAGTGTATACATACCTGCCTGGCTACAGGAAGAGACTCAGTGTCTTCAGTTATATCACCTAGAGCAATGTCATCATCATCAGCTCCAGCAGAAGTAGTGGGGTCAGCCTGCAAGTAAACCACAAATAAATCCATTGAAAACCATAACATAAATGTGATAAAAAAGATATTAATTCAGTAACCTTTCCACCATGTTGTGGGTTTTGAACATAATAATAGAGGACTCCTGTAGGCCTACTGGCCCATGCTAGATAGATTCTACTTTCATCCATGTACCTGTCCAATCTACAGGTGGTCCTCGACTTACAATGGTTCAACTTAAAATATTTCGACTTTACGATGGCGCAAAAGCAATTACAGTGGACCCCCGGAAATCGGCCACCTCCCAACTCGAACAATTATGTAAGTGTATTTTTGTAAGTAATAATAATAATAATAATAATAATATTTTTATTTCATTGCATGTTACAAGTATACATAGTTATTGGTAGTTATAAGTATAAAACTGTAATGCAAGGAGAGCCACTGGCATGCCATGGCATTAGGGGCAGCTTATTCTAAATACTTATTCACTAAGTACTTAATACTAGAGAAATTGATTGAGTTTATTCTAGTTATATATCATTTCAATTTACAATATGATTATATATACGTACTGTTAAAAAAGACAATACTAGAGAAATTGGTTGAGTTTATTCTAGTTGTATATTTTATTTCAAGTTACATTATGTTGATGCTATACTAGTAAAATAACAATACTAGAGAAATTTATTGAGTTTCTTCTAGTTATATATTTTATTTCAAATGACAATATGATATGAAATTGAAATTGCAACAAGTGTTAAGGAGGATGACAATATAAAACTGAGATTATCTTAAGTAAAATAACATTGGGTTTGAATGTTTGTTACAGTATGAGTATTTAGTATAGGGTGAGTAGGTGATTTTTGAGAAGAGTCTTGAAGTGCTTTTGTAAGTGTATTTTTGTGGGTCTGAAACGACTAATCTAATTTACATTTGTCCTTATGGGAATAAATTCGTTCGGTAATGCCACTCAAACAACATTCTGGAACGAATTATGGCCGATTTCCGGGGGTCCACTGTACTTTGGAGATGAAACCTAAGATAATTACCCAATATGAAGGTGACAAGTCCATAACTTGTTTTCATTTTTGTACTTTTCAATTCTGGTACAGTGGTACCCAGAGTTTCGGCCATAATTCGATCCAGAAGGCTGTTCAAGTGCCGTTACCGAACGAATTTGTTCCCATAAGGGATAATGTAAATTAGATTAGTCCATTTCAGACCCCCAAAAATACACTTACAAAAGCACTTACAATAATACACTTACATAATTGTTCGAGTTTGGAGGTGGCTGAAACTCGGGGTACCACTGTACAGTGGTCCCTCGGTTTTCGGTCATCTCCAAACTCGCCCTTTGTAAGTGTATTTCGTAGTGCTTTTGCAAGTGTATTTTGGGGTCTGAAATAGACTAACCTACATGACATTATTTCTTAAGGAAGTAAATTCGTCGGTAATGGCACTTGAGCAGCATTCTGGAAAGAATTTCGGCGAAAACCGAGGTCCACTGTACAGTGGTCCCTCGCGAATTCGTCCAGAATGCTGCTCAAGTGCCATTACTGAACGAATTTACTCCTTAAGAAATAATGTCACGTAAGGTGTCTATTTCAGACCCCAAAATACACTTGCAACAGCACTTACGAAAATACACTTACATAAATGTTCGAGTTTGGAGATGCACGAAACCGAGGACCACTGTACAGTGGTACCTCGGTTTCGATGTTATCACCTTACGTTATTTTCGGTAACCGATATTTATAACGTAAGAAATTTGTTTGTGGTTTACGATGTTTGCTTCGGTTACCGACATTCGTACCGGACCTGTCCGCTTGGCGCCCAGCTGAGCGCGCACTCCAGGAGCGTCAGTGCTATTGTTTACAAGCGAGAGCGACCACCCACCCACACCCACGCATTCATACCAGTATATTGTCATTATTCCACTGTTTTTAGTGCTTGCAACTGCTAAATAAGCTACCATGGGTCCAAGGAAAGATCCTAGTGCTAAGCCTGTGGCAAAGAGGAACAGAAATATATGTACGATAGAAGTGAAGAAGGAGATAATAGAAAAATATGAAAGTGGAGTGCGTATCAGTGAGCTGGCCAGGCTGTATGGTAAACCCTATTCTACCATCGCTACCATTGTGGATAAGAAATATTTAAGTAAAATCAAGGAAGCTGTTGTTGCAAAAGGTGCATCTGTGATCACAAAACAGAGACCACAAGTGGTGGAAAATGTGGAAAGGTTGTTGTTGGTGTGGATCAACGAGAAACAGTTAGCAGGAGATACTGTTTCGGAGGGAATAATATGTGAAAAGCAAGGCAGTTGCATGATGATCTCCTTAAGAAAATGCCTGCAACGAGTGAAGTGAGCGAATTTAAAGCCAGCAGAGGCTGGTTTCAAAAATTTAAGAAGCGTACTGGCATACATAGTGTTGTGAGGCATGGTGAGGGAGCCAGTTCTGACAAAAGTGCGGCTGAAAAATATGTTCCTGAATTCCAGGAGTACCTAGAGGCTGAACAATTCCTCCCCCAACAAGTGTTTAATTGTGATGAAACAGGCCTGTTTTGGAAGAAAATGCCCAACAGGACCTACATTACTCAGGAGGAAAAGGCACAGCCAGGACATAAGCCTATGAAAGACAGGCTAACGTTGATGCTTTGTGCCAATGCAAGTGGTGATTGCAAAGTGAAGCCTTTACTAGTGTATCTTTTTGAAAATCCCGAGTGTTTGGCAGATGCGGTGTCAGCAAGTCTAACTTGTGTGTGATGTGGAAGTCTAACAAAAGGCTTGGGTCACAAAGGACATTTTCTTAGATTGGTTCAATGAAGTGTTTGGCCCCAGTGTGAAGAAATATCTATTGGACAATAATTTGCCACTTAAGTGCCTCCTGATAATGGACAATGCTCCTTGTCATCCTCCAAACTTGGTAGAGAAAATTGTGGAGCGAGTTTAAATTCATCAAAGTGAAGTTCTTGCCCCTAATACCACTCCTCTCCTCCAGCCCATGGACCAGCAGGTCATTTCCAACTTTAAAAAACTCTATACCAAAGCAATGTTTCAAAAGTGCTTTGATGTGACCACAGACATGAACATAACCCTAAGAGAATTTTGGAAAAACCATTTCCATATGCTGCATTGTGTACACCTTATAGGTAAGGCTTGGGAGGGAGTGACTACCAGGACTTTGAACTCTGCCTGGAGAAAATTGTGGCCAGACTGTGTCCTAGGGAGGGATTTTGAAGGTTTTGGGGCTGAGCCTCAGAACCCTGAGCCTGAGCCTGAGCCTGAGCCTGTTGTGGAAGAAATTGTGGAATTGGGCAAGTCTTTGGGGTTAGAGGTGAGTGGTGAGGATGTGGAACAGTTGGTGGAGGAGCACAAGGAAGAGCTAACCACTGAAGATCTGCAAGAGCTTCAACAGCAACTGGAACAAGAGAGCAGAGGTCAGGACAATGGTTCAGAGGAGGTGGAGGAGGTGGAACAAAAATGGAAGAATGTGCCTTCTTCAAGGATTAAGGACATTTGTGGAATGTGGAGCAAGGTGCAAGCATTTATGGATGAATATCACCCTAACCATGCTGTTGCAGGCCGTGCTGGCAACCTGTACAATGACACAGTGGTGTGTCATTTCAGGGATGTGTTAAAGAATCGCCAGACACAGATCTCCCTGGACAAATTTGTTGTTAGAAAGAGGTCTAGTGACTCTCAAGCTGGTCCTAGTGGCATTCAAAGAAAAAGGGAAGTAACCCAGAAAAGAACTTACCACCTGCAGTGTTAATGGAAGGATTCCCTTCCAAACACTAGCATACTACTCCACCTTCTCCCTCCTCCCATCCTCCACACATCAACAACTCTTCAATAAATGTAAGTGACATGTTATTGTATAATATTTGCATGTTTATTTATGTATTCTTTATTAAATTGTGTATTATTTAATGTCCAAAAGTTCTAAAAAATATTTTATTTAACTACTTTTGGAAGTCTTGGACGGATTAAATTTATTTCCATTATTTCTTATGGGGAAAATTGATTCGTTTTACGATTGTTTCGGCTTAAAATATGCCCTCTCTGACGGATTAAAATCGTAAACCGAGGTACCACTGTATTATACGCGATGCAGAAGTGACAATGCGTATTACTTGCCAGTCATGCGTATTATGTCTTATATATACAAGCATTGTATAGGACTTTGCCTGGAATTTTTGGGTTATCCTAGGTAATTTACACTATGTATAATAACTGTACTTATGTGTACATGTGAGAGAGAGAGAGAGAGAGATATTACAGATATATATAGATAGACAGATATAGACAGATACAGAGATATAGGACAGATAGATATAGACAGATATAGACAGAGATATAGACAGATATATAGACAGATATAGACAGAGATATAGACAGATATAGACAGATATAGACAGAGATATAGACAGATATAGACACAGAGACAGCCAGAGACAGCCAAAGCCAGCCTGCCGAATATATAAGAACATAAAAAAGAACGAACACTGCAGAAGGCCTACTGGCCCATGCAAGGCAGGTCCATGTCACCCCCCAGCTTAGACCAATGACCCACCTAGTCAGGTCACATCCTCTGAAGGAAGGAGCACAGCATCAGACCTAGTAGCACAAGCTAGTCAGGTCCAACTCACACCCACCCACAGCCACTCATGTATTTATCGAACCTATTTTTACTTTCCTCTTATAAGGGGAGTGTTAATGCGACATGACATCAGTGAATCCATGGTGTTTGCCACATTATTTGCATCAGCTGGCACTCAATTGAACTAGTGCTCCCACAAGGTACTAAGTGGTCCCAGATTTTTTTAATACTGCGCACACTGAGGGCGCAGACCCATTCTCTCATGTCTAGGCGACTCAGGCCTATTGCACTAAATTTGAAGGAATAAAAAATAAAACGTTGATCTACGTTTGGAGCAGTACGCGTACAAACGTATATCTACGTTTGGACAGTTAAAGGGTTAAGGGAGTAAATTCGTTTGGTAATGGCACTTGAGCAGACATCAGGAGTGAAGTTTTTACGAAACTCGGGGGTCCACTGTATAATACAATTCTGCTTCCTTAACCTATTGAACCATGAACAATCATAAAACACATGAAAACATCGTAAAATATTGTATTATATAGTACTACATACATGTTATACTGTAGTTTAATAACAAATAATGAACAAACAAAACACTCATCACTCGTAAGGCCGACGAACTCTGATGACTTGTGATGATGATGACAATGACGATGATGATAGTGATGATAGTTAGCCATGCAGTTACTGATGACAGTTGAATGGAGGTGATTATATGGAGTGTAACTGCATGGCATGATGAGTCTAGTGTGTGAATTCTAACTCTTCACTGCCATCCTTTACTTGCTAGGAAGTCAGGATGGGTAGGTTCTGCACTGGTGCTAGCCTCATCACTAGCCAACGTATCATACAAAGTCTTTCCCTTTACATGAATCGCATTGCTGTCTGTGGGATTTCCTTTTCTATTTTGGTCTGAAATCCACACAAATAATGCTGATTCCATCTTAGACATCTCACTGTTTTTTACTTGTGACACTTGCTTGGCTGAGGGAGGAGTAGTAGATGCTAGTGCCACCTTTATCTTGGCCTCATTTTTCTTGATAGAGCGTACTGTGCTTTTGTTTACATTAAATAATTTTCCAATAGCAGAACTGCTCAAATTTCCTGCCCTACACTTGTCTAGCAATTTCACCTTCTGCTCCAGATTCATGACTTTCTTTGAGCGCTTAGGGGTTGGCTCATCAATAGCGGTTGCTGCTCGCTTGGGGGCCATACTTTCACCACCACACAAACACGATAGGACACACAAACAACACAGACTGACGCGAGGAGTGGCTGGACAATGACTGACTGACTGAGTGAGTGAGTGGCGGGCGGGCAGGCTGCTGGTTGAGGGGGTTGGAGGGAGGGTAGTACGGACGCGCGGGTGACAGGAAACTTAAATATGATTTGGTGGCTGGGATTTTGCAAATGTTCGAAGCCGGCGAAAACGCGAATGTTGAGGGAGACCTGTATTCTGTTTATTACAATATACAGTACACTACTGTATAAACATTAAAAAATATACTAAAAATGTTATAAATGGTGACATTAAAAAAGTATCAAAGATGATTGACACAAACCCACTACTATTGTAGTATGCTCCTTGCTTAGCAACGAATTCGTTTACCGATGTGGTCTTAGGAACGGAACTCCGTCGTTAAGTGAGGAGAGGCTGTACACAGGTTTTGCAAAGTTATTTGACAAATGTGATCATGGGGTGATTGTACACAAAATGAGTGTTCTAAGCATTACCTGGAAGGTAAGCAGATGGATTTTCAGGTTTCTAACACGTAGAACACAAAGAGTAGTAAACAACAAAATCCAGCATCAGCGAGGTAAAAAAGCTAAGTTCTCCAGGGCACTGTCCTGGCACCTCTGCTGTTTTTTATCCTCATAGCAGACAGAGATACAAACACCTGTCATAGTTTTGTATCATCATTTACAGATGACAGTAAAGTAATCATGAAAGTCACTTCAGTAGATGACACTGAAAATTTGCAGTTAGATACAAGCAGTTTTCCAGTGGGCAGTGGAGAACAACGTGACGCTCATTGGTGATTAGTTCCAGCTGCTTTAGGTATGGAAAGATTGAAGAACTCAAAAGGGACACTGTATACAAAACCACCACACACACCCATTCTCTCATATCTAGGCCAAAATTTAGAAATCACAGCATAATTGAGGGCACTGTGATTATGATGTAGATCTATGAAAGTGACACTCGCATCAGGAACATAGATCTCTGGCATCAGGAACATAGATCTCTGTGGGAAACAGTAAAAGGAATAATTACTTACATGCATACTTTTTTAACCCTTTCATTGTTGGTCCCATAATATTACGGCTTGAGAGCCAGTGTCGGTCCTGTAATACTATGCCAAAATTCTAGCGACTTAAAATCTAGCGGGAGAAAGCTGGTAGGCCTACATGTTAGAGAATGGGTCTGCGTCGTAAGTGTGCGCAGTATAAAAAAGATCAGGGAGGCTGCAGTGCATTGTGGGAGTGCTAATTCATTAAGCCTTGGTCACCAGGCCTAGTGGTAAGGAATACCTCACTCTCCGGTGAATTGGGACTCTTCCCTTCCTAAGTGATACTTCTAACACAGATTGAAGTGTCATTGATGATGAATCTCATGGTTTTGAGGAGTTTGTGACAGAAAGCAATGCCCAGGATACCAGAAATAGTGTTGAAAACCCAGACGATTATCAACCTTCCACCAAAAAAGTCAGACAAAGTGACTTATTTCCATGTGGATGGTGGGGAAGACAGCATGGTTGGTGGGGAAGACTGTGTGGGTCGTGGGGAAGACAGCGTGGGTGGAGTTTACCTGGAGAGAGTTCCGGGGGTCAACTCTTCTGCAGCCTGGTCTGTGACCAGGCCTCATGAAAACATTGTTTTCCCCGGCGGGGAATCGAACCCCAGTCTCCTGCATGACAGGCGGGGATACACACCACTATACTACCGAGGTGGGGAAGGCAGCGTGGGTGGTGGGGAAGGCAGCGTGGGTGGTGGGGAAGGCAGCGTGGGTGGTGGGGAAGGCAGCTGGTGTGGGAAGGCAGTGGTGGTGGGAAGGCAGCTGGGTGGTGGGGAAGGCAGGGTGGGTGGTGGGGAAGGCGGCGTGGGTGGTGGGGAAGGCGGCTGGGTGGTGGGGAAGGCGGCGTGGGTGGGGGGGAAGGCGGCGTGGGTGGTGGGGAAGGCGGCGTGGGTGGTGGGGAAGGCGGCGTGGGTGGTTTGGAAGGCGGCGTGGGTGGTTTGGAAGGCGGCGTGGGTGGTTTGGAAGGCGGCGTGGGTGGTGGGGAAGGCGGCGTGGGTGGTGGGGAAGGCGGCGTGGGTGGTGGGGAAGGCGGCGTGGGTGGTGGGGAAGGCGGCGTGGGTGGTGGGGAAGGCAGCGTGGGTGGTGGGGAAGGCAGCGTGGGTTTGTGTAAACAGGTTTTGTAAACAATAATATAATGATAATGTTTGTGGGGTTATTGTGTTGCATACAATGAGTGGATCGAACCCGCGGTCACAGAGTCTCAAAACTCCAGACCGTCGCGTAAGCCACTGGGCCAGCTAGCTTCAATAAGATTCATCCAACTAGGTATATTTCTACACCATAGGGAGGTTAGCATAGGCACCACTGTGTCCACAAATGCAAGTTTTTACAGACGAATCTCCCGCTAGCATGGCCGTGACGAACTCTAGCTAAAGTCCCCCTCAAAGCCGTCAACATGACTCACGAAATCGTAATGACACGATTGCAAACAAAACATACCACGGGTGGGGTTCGAACCCGCGGTCACAGTCTCAAAACTCCAGACCGTCGCGTAAGCCACTGGGCCAGTGTCATTACGATTTCGTGAGTCAATGAGTGGATATATGTATATACATTATGCATTATATTGGTCTCACAGGCCACAAAAGTTACTTGAAAAAATAAAATACAGTGGAACCCTGGTTAACGAAAAAAATTCATTGCAGAAGCCTGCACAAGTATTGGGCCCCTTGTTGTTCACAATCTACATAAACGACATAGATGAGGGAATAAATAGCGACATAAGCAAGTTTGCCGATGACACCAAAATAGGCCGTCCAATTCATTCAAATGAGGACATTAGAGCACTCCAGGAAGATTTGAATAGACTGATGCATTGGTCGGAGAAGTGGCAGATGCAGTTTAATATAGATAAATGCAAAGTTCTAAATATTGGACAGGACAATAACCATGCCACATATAAACTAAATAATATAGATCTTAATACTACTGATTGCGAAAAGGATTTAGGAGTTCTGGTTAGCAGTAATCTAAAACCAAGACAGCAGTGCATAAGTGTTCGCAATAAAGCGAACAGAATCCTTGGCTTCATATCAAGAAGCATAAATAATAGGAGTCCTCAGGTTGTTCTTCAACTCTATATATCCTTGGTGAGGCCTCATCTAGATTATGCTGCACAGTTTTGGTCACCGTATTACAGAATGGATATAAATGCTCTGGAAAACGTACAAAGGAGGATGACTAAGTTGATTCCATGTATCAGAAATCTTCCCTATGAGGATAGACTGAGGGCCCTGAATCTGCACTCTCTAGAAAGGCGTAGAATTAGGGGGATATGATTGAGGTGTATAAATGGAAAACAGGAATAAATAAAGGTGATGTAAATAGCGTGCTAAAAATATCTAGTATTGACAGGACTCGCAGCAATGGCTTTAAGTTGGATAAATTCAGATTCAGGAAGGATATAGGAAAGCATTGGTTTGGTAATAGAGTTGTCGATGAGTGGAACAAACTCCCGAGTACAGTTATAGAGGCTAAAACGTTGTGTAGTTTTAAAAATAGGCTGGATAAATATATGAGTGGGTGCGGGTGGGTGTGAGTTGGACCTGACTAGTTTGTGCTACTAGGTCAGATGCCGTGCTCCTTCCTTAAGTGAATGTAACCTGACCTGGATGGGTCGGGGCATTGGCTTAAGTCGGTGGGAGATTTGGACCTGCCTCGCATGGGCCAGTAGGCCTGCTGCAGTGTTCCTTCTTTCTTATGTTCTTATATGTTCTTATTACCGAACGAATTTACTTCCTTAAGAAAAAATGTCAAGTAGGTTAGTCTATTTCAGACCCCCAAAAATACACTTCCACAAGCACTTACAATATTATACTTACATAATGACGATTTCCGGGTGTTCGTTAACCGGGTTCCACTGTACAGTGGACCCCGAGTTATGAACACCCGGAAGTGTAAATTATGTAAGTATAATATTGTAAGTGCTTTTGTAAGTGTATTTTTGGGGGTCTGAATGGACTAACCTACTTGACATTATTTCTTAACCCTTTCAGGGTTATTGACGTACTAGTACGGCTTACGCCCTGGGGTTATTGACGTACTAGTACGCCTAAATTCTAGCGCCCTCAAATCAAGCAGAAACAGGCTGTTAGGCCTAGATGTGATAGAATGGGTCTGTGCGGTCAGTGTGCGCAGTATAAAAAAATTCCTGCACCACACAGTGCATAATGAGGAAAAAAACTCTGACCGTTTTTTGGTTTAAAACAGCGACTTTGCAGTCTATTTTCGTATGGTATTTATTGATGTATTCTCTTTTTCTTGGTCTCATTTGATAGACTGGAAGATATATTACAGAAATAGAGATGATTTTGATTGATTTGACAAAGACAAGTACCTTGAAATTGAGCTCAAAGTAGCGAAAATGTTCGATTTTTGACGATGTTCAAGAGTAAACAAATCACACCATGCATCCAATACACATCAACTGGCGAGTCTAATATTCATGCACAAGTGCTCTAATATTATTTATACCATTTATACAATGATGCAGTTGTATACATAACAGTAAATTTTCTATTTTTTGTGAGAATAAAATTCAAAATGAAAAGCAAAAGTAATGTAAGAGGGGCCTGGAAACGTGACTAATGAACAGAGAAGACGTTATTTTAGTGCCAGGAATGTCTGCCTTGTTTATTCTTGACCCTATTTTGAAATTGGCATCGTTTGAAATTTGTGTGAAATTTTCCAAATTGCCATTTTCTGACCACAATTTTGGGTACTTGTAATAGGTAAATAGGCGGTTTCGTGTAGTCAATCGATAGAAGAAATGGAGTTCTAGCGAAATAGCTATAATTTTAGTTGCCTGAAACATTGGAATTTGCCGAAAATAGGGCTCAAAGTGGGCGAAATCGCCGATGCGTAAGTGTCATGGCTGCCGCTAACTTCGCGAAAGCATAATTCTGTTAGTTTTCGATCAAATTTCATAATTTTTGTGGCGTTATGATCGGAAAAAGATTCTCTATCATTTCATAAGAAAAATAATTTTTTTTTTTTTTTTAAATTCTTGGACCCTGAGAACGAGTTTCGGAGACCCCCCTTGGACCCTGAAAGGGTTAAGGGAGTAAATTCGTTCGCTAATGGCACTTGAGCAGGCTTCTGGAATGAATTTTGTTCGTTACTCGGGGGTCTACTGTATTAGAAAAGAAAAGAGAAAAATAGAATAAAAGTTAAAATAATATTACCGAGTGAGTGGCAGACGCTGATGTTGCTGTAAGCAGTTCACTTTGTCAACTTCACGCCTCTATATCTCGGTAAGTTCTGATCGCAAATTTTTTGTTTTGTTTTAAAACACTCACAAAAATATTTTTAAGATTTTGGTAAGAAAAATATTTTTTTTTTTTTTTAATATTTTTCGACACTGAGGGTGAGTTTAGGATCACAGGTCTCGACAGTGAAAGGGTTAAACCTTAAACCCTGGTCGATCTTCCATAGAGAAACGTTTGCATTGATTTTGACCTGTTTAGGTCCAAATTTCCATTTTTTATGGAAAAATCTGGGAAAATTGTAGTACATACGTACAGTAAGTCCTCATTTAACCTACTAGTTTCGTTTAACATTTTGTTATAAGGTTAGATTTCTTAGTCCCATCATGCACTGCATGAGGCAAGATTTTTTATATGCTGCACACTGACTGCACAGACTCATTCTTTTATGTCTAGGCAAAAATTTACTAATCACAGCATATTTGAGGGAACTGTGCTTAAATCATAGATCTCCGTGAGTGACGCTGGTGTCAGTAACATAGATCAACGTGAGAGACAGAGAAAAAGTTAATGTACTGTATTTTAGGATACTGGTCTCTCTGAGATAACAGCAGAATGCCTCTTCATCCTGCCTTCAAATCTGGTATTTCTTAGGGGAAGCTTTGAATTAGTTTTCTACTGTGTATGTCCTAATATTCCATTTTTAATTTTTTTTTCCATTTTTATTGAATAAATTGGGTATTAGTGTCTGTGATAACATGTGAATGCTTCTCCTGAGTTGCTTCAAATCTTCAATGCTAATATTTAGCTCTAGTGATGTATGGAGAACTGGGGTTGTGATATACACGACTCACATTCTCTGATCACAGTGACCGACATACATCTAGTCATTTTCGTCGTCATACACTGACTATCTCCCATTGAGGTAGGGTGACCAAAAAAGTAGTTTACACAATCATCATCGTTCATTCAGTAGCCGTCTTGTCAGAAGTGTGTAGACCTTACAGTTTAGCTGACTCTCTGAACTGTAACATCACCACCACTCCTTCAAAGTGAAGGCACTGTATACTTGCCACTTCCAGCACTCAAGTTCAGGTAACTGGTTTCCCTGAATCCCTTCAGTACCACAGTAGTCATAAGCAGGGAACCTTCTGTGTAAATATATTTAATTACTCTTATGTGCTGGATAATAAACTTATGCAATGTTTTTTTTTTTCAGGAGTTCGTGATCTGTATCAACGTACTCGAACAAGCACTTCAGGCTCGTCATCAGGTGACATTCAAGATCTGAATTGTGAAGCAGGTGGAGAAGTGTCTCGTAAGAAGCTCTGTATCAATTTCTTGCAGACAATTGATCAAACAGGAATGTATGAACCCATATATTCATCATCCCTCTACGATCCTATCAAGGCTGACAGAGCTGTACGCTTGGACTCAATGACTCAGGTACACTCTTATTATTAATGTTAATGTTTATTATTTCTTCTTTCAACAAATCGGCCGTTTCCCACCGAGGCAGGGGTGGCCCAAAAAAGAAGAAACACCTTCATCATCATTCACTCCACTGTTTTGCCAGAGGTGTGCTTACACTACAGTTAAAAAAAACTGCAACATATCTCCACCCCTCCTTCAGAGTGCAGGCACTCTACTTCCCACCTCCAGGACTCAAGTCTGGCTAACTGGTTTCCCTGAATCCCTTCATAAATGTTAATTTGCTCACACTTCAACAGAACATCACATTGTGAAAACTATTGCTGGAAGTCCAAGCTGGAAGTCCAAACCCCTCTCATCTTATGTTTGTTTACATTTCTCTTTACTGTGAATGGAACATGTACAATCTATAATTATTTGTTTGCATAAGTTTTGATAAATTTTGACTTTTTATAATAGAATTGTGTATATTTTATGGTAACAAATGATAAAATAGACTAGTATCTACATACAGTGGACCCTCGCTATTCGAACACTCCAAACTCGCCCTTTTATGTAAGTTTATTATTGTAAGTGCTTTTATAAGTATTTTTGGGGGTCTGAAATGGACTAATCTAATTTACATCATTCCTTATGGGAATAAATTTGTTTGGTAACAGCACTTGAACAGCATTCTGGAATGAAGAATGTTCGAAAGTCGGGGGTCCACTGTATATTTTGTGCATTCATAACATACCTAACTTTTTCTTAATTTTTTTATATTTCTCAACCATACTGTTTGTCTACAAGTTTTTTCAAATTGTTGCAAAAGTCTGAGTCATCGTTTACCGATGACTCAGACTTATGATGGGCTCTCTGACCAGTATGCATACCTAAATAATGTATATTAAAGCTGATTTCCTCTATTCTATTACAATATACAGTACACTACTGTATAAACATTTAAAAATACGTATACCAGAAATGTCATAAATGGTGCAAAGGTGACATTAAAACAATATCAAAGATGGTTGACACAAAACCCACTACCATTATAGTATGCTCCTCATTTGGTGATGAATTCATTTACCGATGTGGTCTTAGGACTGGAACTCCGTTGTTAAGTGAGGAGAGGCTGTATATTTATTTTAAAAATCCACGTATAAGTAGACCCACGCAGTTCAAAAGTCAACCGTGTTCTTATTCTCATTATGTACTTGTAATCATGATCCAACCTTAAGTAATAATTGTCTACTTGTTTGTTCTTGTAATTCCTAAATTTGTTTGTATACCCTTAACCCTTTTGGGGTCAGTCCCATTGTATCATGGCTTCAAAGCCAGTGTAGGTCCCGTAGTACTACACCATGAGCTCTGCTCACCTAAATAAGCTGTGAGCAGTAAATTTGGGCCTAGATATGAGAGAATGAGTCTATGCAGTAACCTGGAGTTTACCTGGAGAGAGTTCCGGGGGTCAACGCCCCCGCGGCCCGGTCTGTGACCAGGTCTCATGGTGGATCAGGGCCTGATCAACCAGGCTGTTACTGCTGGCTGCACATAAGTGTGTACCATAAGTGTGTACCATATAAAAAAAATGCAGCACGCAGTGCATAATGAGAATAAACTTAAACCACATTTTTGGTTTAACCCTTAAACTGTCCAAATGTAGTTCTACGTTGTTACCGCTAGTGCTCCAAACATAGATCAACGTATTATTTTTCCTGCCTCCAAATTTGGTACGATTGGCCTAAGATGCCTGGTCAGTATAGAATAGGTCTTAACACTCGGTGTGCGCAGTGTTAAATAAATCTGGGACCTCTTATTACCTTGTGGAAGCACCAGTTCAATTGAGTGCCAGCTAGAGCAAACAGCATGGCAAACACCAGGGATTCACTGATGCCATGTCGTATTAACACTCCCCTTTTAAGAGGAAAGTGATGTTGACCCAGAGTTTAGTGGCCTTGAGATGGATGTGGCCACAAGTGGTTGAGGAAATATCAAAAACTTTGATAATAACCCATGTGCAACATTTGTGCCACATCCTTTCAATTTTTATACCACTGGTAGCGTCATCTTGCCAGAATGTCCTATAACCCCTGCCCTAAGTAAAGAGAAATGATTCTGGAACATGTGTAATACGTATTCAGCAGGCCGACTGGCTGGGTGGGTGGGTGTTTGGGTGGCTGGCTGGCTCTCCATCTGTATCTGTCTCTGTCTGTCTGTCTCACTGGTACACATACATACAGTTATCATACATAGTGTAAATTACCTAGGATAACCCCAAAAATGCAGACAAATTGCTATACTGTGCTTGTAGATATAAGGCATAATAAAATGACTGGCAATACGCATTTTATCTTGATCAGGAATCAGACGTGACGACTCTGCATCATATGTAATACCTGTTGGTTCATGAGCGGTTCTCTGAGAGAGAGACAAGCAGACAGAGAGATGAGAAGACAGAGACACATAGGCAGACAGAAAGACAGATAAGCAGATAGAGCTAGACAGACAGATAAACAGACACACAGATTGACAGATATGTTTGTGTGACAGTGAAAACAAATAAAGCCAAGGCAGTGCATGATCATCAAATGTCACTCCACTGCTGCACCGTCATCAGTGGAGTGACACTCGTGTTACATTGTGCTTCAAGGAGTTTCGTATATACTTCAGCATGTCTAAAACATTGCTGGGACCTATATATACTTTGTATATATTTGTAGACAGTAGTTTGTGACGAACACAGGTGAAAATGTTCACCTGTCATTGTGTTTGTGACTACACGTATTTGAGTACTATTTCATAATAATAATAATAATAATAATAATAATAATTTTTATTTCAATGCATGTTACAAGTGTACAATGTTATTGGTAGTTACAAATATAATACAATTATAAAACTGTAATGCAAGGAGAGCCACTGGCATGCCATGGCATTAGGGGCAGTTTATTCTAGAGACTTATTCACTAAGTACTTAATGCTAAAGAAATTGATTGAGTTTATTCTAGTTCTATATTATTTAAATTATTAAATGGTTATACATACTATTTAAAGACAATACAAGAGAAATTGGTTGAGTTTAATCTAGTTGTAGAATTTATTTCAAATTACAGTATGTTGATGCTATACTAGTATAATAACAATACTAGAAATAGTTTTTAGAGTTTCATCTAGGTATATATTTTATTTCAAATTAAGAAAATGATGATACTATAAGATTTTAAATGACAATATGATGATATGAGATTGCAACAAGTGTTAAGGAGGATGAACATATCAAAATGAGATCTTCTTAAGTAAAATAATATTGGGTTTGGAAGTTTGTTACAGTATGAGTATTTAGTATAGGGTGAGTAGGTGACTTTTGAGAAGAGTCTTGAATTGATTTTCCGACAAGGTTAACTTGATATTTACTGGTAATGAATTCCAGATTTTGGGGCCCTTTATGTGCATAGAATTTTTACATTGGTTAGTATGGACTCGGGTATGTCAAATAGTGATCTGTGTCTTGTGTCATGTTCGTGGGACCTATTAAAGTTGTTGAGGAGAATTCTGAGCGCAGGGTTAATATTAGCATGTAGAGTTTTATGTATGTAGAAGGCACATGAATAGGTATGAATATTTTTTATGGTGAGTAGTTTTAAGGTTCTGAATATAGGTGGAGTATGCTGTCTAGAGTGGGAATTTGTTATCATCCTGACTGCAGCCTTTTGCTGGGTTATGAGTGGTCTAAGGTGATTTAATGTTGTTGAGCCCCATGCACAGATTCCATAGGTGAGATAAGGGTAGATAAGAGAATGATATAGTGCAATGAGAGCTGGTTGAGGCACATAATAGCGTATCTTAGATAATATACCTACTGTCCTTGAGATTTTCTTGGAAATTTGTTGTATGTGTGTTTGGAATTTAAGACTACTGTCAAGGTGGATTCCTAGGAATTTTCCTCTGTGAGCCTTGTGATGGGTGAACCATTTAGCGTTATGTTAAGTGGAACATTTGTAGCTTTGTTTCCAAACTGAATGTAGTAGGTCTTGTCCGTATTGAGAGTAAGCTTATTTGTCATCATCCATGTTGATATTTTCTGTAATTCGGCATTAACTGTGTTGGCTAGTACGACTGGATTTGGGTGAGAGAAGACATATGTTGTGTCATCTGCAAACAAAATGGGTTTGAGTAGTTGAGATGCATTCGGTAGGTCATTTATGTAAATGAGGAATAGGAGTGGCCCCAGGACACTACCTTGAGGACACCGACTGTAATTTGTTGTGTGGAAGAGTTCTCTCCATTTGTGTTCACGTACTGACTTCTGTTGCTAAGGTACGACTTTAGGTAGTTGAGGGGTGCCCCCTAATACCATAGTGCGCTAGTTTTGTGAGCAATAAATCATGGTCGACTGTATCAAATGCTTTGCGTAGGTCTATGAAGATTCCCAGCGGAACCTCTTTCTTCTCAAGTGCGGTGTATATTAACTCTAACATGTGTGTTATAGCATCGTTTGTGCTCTTGTTGGTCCTGAATCCAAATTGACAGGGGTTTAGTACATTGTGTGAGACGAGGTAGGAATAGATCTGTTTATGAATTAATTTTTCGAAGATTTTAGAAAGCAGTGGTAAATTTGAGATTGGTCTGTAATTGTTCAAGTCAGTTTGGTCACCTCCTTTGTGGATCGGGGTGACCCTAGCTATTTTGAGAATTGATGGGAAGGTTGAAGATTCAATGGATTTATTGAATAATGCTGCTATAATTGGTGACAGTACATGTGTAGCTTTTTTGTACATAAAGGGTGGTAAGCTGTTTATGTCTCCTGCTTTGTTTTTAAGGGTGTTGATTATGTGTGAGACTTCAATTGAGTTGGTAGGAGCTAGGAATAGTGTATCTGGGTAGGTGTTGGTGAGGTAGTCTGTTGGACGAGTGTTCGAGCTTGGGATCCTACTCGCTAGATTCTTTCCTATGGTGGAGAAGAAAACATTAAGTCTGTTTGCTGTCTCAATTGGTGAGAGTAGGGGTTCGTCTGTTTTTTATAATTTGATGGTATTGTTCGTGGATATCTTTTTATTTCCTAGAATTGTAGATAGGGTTTTCCAGGTCTTTTTCATATCACCTTTTACGGTCTGGAGTCTGTTCTCATAATACAATTTTTGGACCTTCTTATCAGGCTAGTAAGGATTGATGAGTAGCGTTTGGATTGTTCTCTGGTTATTAGACCCCTTCTATATTGTTTTTCATATTGGTGCCTCTTATTTATGGATTTAAGGATGCTGGGTGTTAGCCAGGGATTGTTAAGTCTCTTAGCTGTGATCTGTTTAGTTTTTCGGGCAATGTCTGTTATAGAGGTTATGTGTTTTTAAGAAAGTTCTTGATGCATTCATTAATATCTGAGTGTGTTTCCAATTCGTTAAGCCAGTCAATGTTCGTCATAGCTGATATAAAATTATTAACAGCAGACTCATTATGTAGTCTGAAGGTAACTTTTGCAATTTCTTGGGGCAGAATGCCTAGGTTAGTTATGAGAAAGGTAGGGTAGTGGTCTGTGGTGTTTTCTGTGATTATGCCTGATTTTGAGGAGATATTGTGTTAGTCCAGATGTGGTCTAGTAACGAGGTACTATTATCAGAGATTCTTGTAGGTTTTGATATTGTTGGTAGTAATAAGCAGTTGCTCATAGTGTTTGTGAATTCAGTTACCTGCGGGTCTTGGTCATGTAGGAGATTTATGTTGAAATCTCCTGTGAGCAGCAAATGATCTTTGTTAAGGCGTGAATCGATTATCAGGTTTCCTAGTTTTTCACTAAAGTGGCGGATGTTTGACTGTGGTAATCTGTAGATGTTTATCACTGTGAGGGGTTTTTGCAGGTCTTTTGATTTAAATTTAGCTATAATATATTCTCCATGTTCATCCCTTGTACAAGAATTCTCGATACAATCGAGTTGATCTGTATAATATATTGCTGTTCCACCCCTCGCTGGTCTGTCCTACAGTTGTGAATGGCTGTGTAACCTGGGATGGCATAGATACCTGTAGTATCAGGCTTTAGCCAGGTCTCAGTGAGTGTGATGATTGACATATTGGACTGTAGGGATTGGAGTAGTGCTGTGAGGTCATCATAATGTTTGCTCAACGATCTAACATTGTAATTGAAGATAGTTAAGTTATTGTTGGCTCTGAGTAATGTCTTTGCTTGATCAGCTGTGTAATAGTTACAATTGCTGTTGGAGTCATGTAAGTCATTTAATAATAGGTTGATATCAGGATCAATGCCTGTAATCATATGGATTAATGTGATTCTATAACTAGACTTGGGAACAATAGATTATGATAACTTAATGATATGGTATTAGATTAAAGTCTTACTTGCTAATGGATTAACACAATTATGTGCAAGTGTTTACAGGAATTTTACAGTGATATAGGATATTTGAAAATGTTAATGATATACTAATTTAACTGTCTAATGAATGGTTAGAACAACTTCAATGACTAGTATTAAATTGGTATGGAAAAATAAATTTTTGATTCAATGTGGCACTGGTTGAAACTTTAGTATATGAAAGGCAATAAGAGGTTAATGAATGCAAAGAGCTATTGAACTAGAAGTTAAAATAGATTTGACTAATATTAAAAAGTAGTTTTGATTAAATTGAAGTTAATAAAGTGACTGAAGTTGGCTAATGGTAAAAGGTATTTATAAGATATAAGTAAATGATTGCACTTATCAGGTAGTTGCTTATAAAGGAAATATTAAGTAAGTCACATATACAATGAGGTAGTTGTTAGAATATATGAATACAATTAAGCAAATAAAGTGACTGAAAGTTGACTAAAGTTGGCTAATGGTAAACAGTATTTATAAAATATAAGTAAATGATTGCACTTATCAGGTAGTTACTTATAAAGGAAATATAAAGTAAGTCATATACACAATGAGGTAGTTGTTTGAATATAAGAGTACAATTAAGTAAATAAAGTGACTGGAATTTGCTTTTGGTAAAAGGTATTTGAAAGTATGAGTAAATAATTGCACTTATTTGGTAATAGCTATAAGAAAAAATAAACTAAGTCACATACACAATGAGGTAATTGTTTGATAATAAAAATATAAAAAGAAAAACAATAGTGAAAAAGTTGTAATTAAATTTCAAGTAAAAAGTAATTACTAATATTGTAAATAGATTGGGTTGGGAAAAGGTAATGATAGATTTGTATTAAAAATAAAAATAAAAGTAAATGGTTACAGAGACGTTAAAAGATAAATATATAGTAAAATAGGATGTACAATTATATTTAGTGGGAAATTTAATATAGTGAGGTAGCAGATTATTAGAACAAAAATGAAGTTAATTACATTAATATATAATCAGTTTTGGGAGAAATGTAAGATTGTGCGGTTGCAGTTACTAATACAACTGTTGCACTAACGCAGACTAAGGATTAGGTCATTGATATTATTCAGTCTCTGTAAGATTAGCATCTCGAAGGAATGTGGACAGTTCATTTTCATTCGTGATATAATAAGCACGGCCTACATTTGTTTTCTTAACTAGGATTTTCCCTTCTCGGGTGAAGCACTGGTGGATTTTGTCATTATTCTCACGTTTAAGCTTTCTTACTCTGTATAGGAGGTTAGTACCTAATATTAGTGTCAGAACAAAGATTGGCAATGAAATCACAAGAACTACTATAAATTGTAATTATCAGAACATAAAAATTATATGGTGGGAAACGGTCGATGTGTTAATTAATTTTTTTTATATAAATTAAAATAAAAACAAGAAAAAAAAGGTATATCAACAACATTTCTGTAAGCGGCAGGACTCCATGTTTCTGTCAGATGAGCATCCAGTGCCAACTTCGTGGCCTTATACAGTGGACCCTCGGTTAACGAAAGGTTTAGTTAACGAAAAAATTGGTTACCGAAAGCTTTTTTCGGTATCGGATAGCGAAAAAAAACTCGGTTAGCGAAACGTATTAGACCTGTCCGCCTGCTCCGCGCCTGGCCTGTGCCTGCGCAAGACGCCAGTGTAGCGTTGTTTACCATTGAGAGAACATTACCCAGCGCGCTCTTTCAAACATTCACAATACATTTTGTGTCTTTTTTGATGGTTTAGTGATTGTCACTGTGAAATAAGTCACCGTGGGTCCAAAGAAGCTTCCTAGTGGCACCCCAGTGGTAGCAGGCATGCAGGGAGTGTAGCATTCATGCAGGGAGTGTAGCATTCATGCAGGGAGCGTAGCATTCATGCAGGGAGTGTAGCATTCATGCAGTGGTCCCCGGTTTTGTGCATTTCCCAAAATCGAACATTTATGTAAGTGTATTTTTGGGGGGCTGAAATAGACAAACTCAGACATTATTTCTTGGGGGGGAAAATTGCCCCGGGAATGGCACTTGAGCAGGCTTCGGGGGGGAAGCTTTTCTTAACCGAGGGTCCACTGTATAAAAAACACACCACACACACACACAAAAAAAAAAAAAAAAAAAAAAAAAAATATATATATATATATATATACATATCACACATATATGTATATATTTATTTATTTATTTATTAACACATAGGCCCATTCCCCCCAAGGCGGGTGGCCCGAAAAGAAAAACTTTCATCATCATTCACTCCATCCCGTCTTGCCAGAGGGGGGGTTTTTTACTACATTATAAAATGCAACATTAACATGATATATATATATATATATATATATATATATATATATATATATATATATATATATATATATATATATATATATATCACGCCCACTTATATTCATATATATACACATAATGGACCGCATTGAACACCAAAACTCACCCTTTTATGTAAGTTTATTATTGTAAGTGCTTTTATAAGTGTATTTTTGGGGCTGAAATGGGTAATCTAATTTACATCATTCTTATGGAATAAATTGTTTTAACAGCACTTGAACAGCATTCTGGAATGAGGGTGAGTTTTGGAGTGTTTGAATAGCGGGTACTGTATATACATATGTTGGGTCTTGAAAAAATATAGGTTTCAAAGACACTCCTGGTAAGGATGGTTAATATTTTTCTAGTCTGTGAGGAGAGTTCCCAGCCACGTCCGTTCAGCTTGTAGGTCTCCCGCTGGGGGAGACTGGACGCCAGGGCTTTAGCTGCCACATGGGCGGGGCTCTGATGTCAGCGGGTTCGTGACGTCACACGCAAAGGGACCAGCTGTAAAAACTAAGAGGGAATTTAAAATTACACAAGTGTATATATAATACTGACACAACACATATACAGTGGGGCCCCCCAGTTTCAAAAATTTCCCCCTGAAGTCTGCTCAATGCCATTACCGAACGAAATTTTCTCCCCTTTAAAAAAATTTTACGTAGGTTGGGGGATTTCAGACCCCCAAAAAACACTTCCCACAAGAACTTTAAAAAATTTTACTTACATAATTGCACGATTTCCGGGGTTTTTTTAACCAAAGGGGCCACTGTATATACATATATACACATATATACATATATACACATATATACATAATACAAAATAATACATACATACATACATACATACATACATACAGTGGTTCCTCAAATAACGGTCTTAATCCGTTCCAGGACCCAGACCTCAACAAAAAAATTTGGAAAATCAAACCTTATTTCCCGAAGAAATAATGTAAATACAATTAATCCTTTCCACCCAAAAATTTTCACCAAAAATTCATTTTTTTTTAAAAAAAAAATACTCTAGTTTTTCATACATAAAAAAAAAAAGAAATAAATATAAAGCACTAATTATAATGGACAAATAAACAGTTAAAAAAAAGTTTTTTCCTTTATTGAAAAAACTCTTTTTGGCG
>WNWK01027313.1:0-26430 GCA_009830355.1 Cherax destructor
TTTGTACTTTTTTTTGTGTTGTATTTTGAATCCCTTTTAAAACTTAAGTCCTATGGACATGGGGTAGGGGCCCCAAACCCAAAGGTTTTTTTAGGGGGAATGGAATGGAAAAAATAAGGATATGATTAATACATATTGGGGTATGTAATTTTTTAATTTTAATTATTTAACAATTGAAAGTATTAATTTGGGGTTTTTATCCTTTTTTTTTTTTGGCCCTATTAACATTATATATTTTTTGTTTGTGAGGGTGTTAGTTAGAATATACGAAGGGTTATGTAGGGGGGGTTTTTTAGGAGAAAGGGGGACCACCCTTTTTACTGTCATCAGATATAGGTAGTTTACCATATATTGTGTAGAGTAATTTTTTTGTAATTGTACCCGGGTTCCACTACTTTTAATATTGCATATTTTTTAAAATATATTGGCAAGAGGGGCTGGTTTTACTTGTTAAAAAAAAAAAAAAAAAAAAAAAAGAACAGGTTGTATGGGAATGATGCTCATGCCACTATCATATTAACAGTTTGGGTGTAGTGAGGATGCCCTTCACTATCATTTTGGGGGCTTTTAAAGATATTCACGTCACTATCATATTTTTGTTGTGTGGTGAATGATAAGTCACTATCATATTTCAGTGTTTTTTGGGGAATGATGCCACGCCATATCATTTTTCCCCGGTTGTGGGGGGAATGATGCTAGTCACTATCATATTTATGTTTGTGGTAATGATGCTCACGCCAAATTCATATTTCAGTTTTTTGTTGTAAAGATGCCACGTCACTATCATATTTCATGTTGTGTGGTGAATGATGCTCACGTCACTATCATTTTTAGTGTTTGGGGGAATATGCTCACGTCACTATCATATTTTTGTTTGTTGTGAAGATGCTCACGTCACTATCATATTTCAGTGTTGTGTTGTGAATGATGCTCACGTCACTATAAAATTTTTTAGTGTTGTGTGGTGAATGATGTACGTCACTATCATATTTCAGTGGTGTTGTGAATGATGCTCACGCACATCATATTTCAGTGTTGTGTGGTGAATGATGTCCCTCATATCATATTTCAGTGTTGTGGTGAATGAGCTCAGTCACTATCAATTTCAGGTTGGTTGTGAATGATGCCCCCGTACTATATATTTGTGTTGTGGGGGGAAAAGATGCCTACGTCATATCATTTTTTAGTGTTGTGTTGAATGATGCTACGTCACTATCATATTTCAGTGTTGTGTTGTAATGAAACCGTACTATCATATTTCAGTGTTGTGTTGTAATGATGATCATGCCACTATCAATTAACAGTGTTGTGTAGGGGGATGCTCATTTATTTTTCCCTTTAAAGGTTTGGGGGGAATGATATTCACGTCATATCATATTTAAGTGTTGTTTGGTGAATGATGCTCACGTCACTATCATATTTCAGTGTTTGGTTTGGGAAAAAAAACGTCACTATCATATTTCAGTGTTGTGTTGTGAATGATGCTACGTCACTATCATATTTCAGTTTTGGGGTTTTGGGGAAAAGATGTTCACGCACTATCATATTTCAGTGTTGGGGAATGATGCTCAGTCATATCATATTTCAGTGTTTTGTGGGACTGATGTCACGTCACTATCATATTTCAGTGTTGGGGGGTGAAATGCCCCTTAAATCCCATATTTCAGTGTTGTGTTGTGAATGATGCCACGTCACTATCATATTTCAGGGTTTGTGAATGAGCCACGTCACATCATATTTCAGTGTTTTTTTAATGGGGCTCACGTCACTATCATATTTCATTTTTGGGTGGTGAATGATGCTCACGTCAGTATCGTCAGGTTAAGGTCAATAACGTAGCGGGACCACCGACGTTTTACCCCCCCGCCTCCCCTTTTGCCCCAGATCATAACTCAAACCTTTTGTGAAATATTTTTTTTGAACTTTTTTCTTTCCTTTTTCCACTCATTTTTTCCCCCCCCCTTTCTCTTCCTGACTGCCTGTTTTTTTCCTTTTTTTTTTTTAAACCCCTTTTTGACTAACATTCCCCTTTTTGCTCCACCTGCCCCACCTTCCCGCTGGAGGGTTTAGGTAGCTTGTGCCAGTTGGTGACACTCGGGACTGACCAGTGCCACCCCAGTGAGAAATGTTATGGGGGCAGAATAAAAAAGGGTATTGTGGGGGGGAGAAGGGGGGGCGAAGAGGGGAGGAAGAGAAAAAAAAAAGGAGAAGGAGGATTAAAAGAAATAAAGGGGAAATAATGAGAAGGCAGGGGAGACGGGGAGGAGGAGGGGGTTTATGAAAAAGTGAAAGGAGGAGTAGGTGAGGATAATGGAAAAAAAAAGAAAAAGGGGAAAAGGGGGGGAAAAGGGAAAAAATAAGATGGACATGAAAATATAAAAAAAAAATAGAAAGAGTAAGGGGTTTAGGAGGAGGAGGAGGACGAAATTTTTAAATAAAGAAAAAAAAGCGCTAAACAAGGAGGAGGAAAAAAAAGGGGGCAGGAAAAAAAAAATAAGACGAGGGGGGAAATAGAAGTAAAATTTTTTGTTAGGTGGGGGTTTATTTTTGTTCTGGAGGTCTTCATGTTGAGTTTTCTTTTTTTCTCTATTGTAAAACTACCTATTTTTCATTTCCCCTTTGTCTCCGAGAAACACCCCCGTATTAAAACCAAAAAAACCCTTTTGGGCCCCAAAGGGACGGGGAAAAGTGCAGAGGAGGGTAAGTTTGCTAAACAGATAAATATTAGTACTGAAGATACGAAGGGTTCAAAAGAAGATTCATAACAATCATCATATGGAAAATAATGACATTTATTTTCGCCACAAACATTGCAACTTACAACTGCTAAACTGATAATATCCTGAAACTTCGCCATTTTAAAATTTTAAAACCCCCTATAACTTTTTTATTGTTTTTTAGGATTGGTTGAAAAATAATATAGCGAAATCGAAATTATTGCATAAAGAGAAGCATTTTCATTTCTTTTCAATTTTTTTTTAAGAAACACAAATCAGGGTTTTGGGGAAAGGGCAAAATTAATTAAAATTTTTCCCCTTTAAAATAATTTTAAACCCGGGGATTTAGAGAATGTACGAGAAAACCCTTTCTACACGAAAAAGGGTTTCCCTCAAACACCAACTACTGGGAGTGGACAGATACCAAAGTCAGGCCCAGATCAGCCGGGCCTTTGGGTTTTTGGGGACACGTACCAGCAGTAACAGCCCGTTGATCCCCCGGGGGGGCCGGTCATAGACCGGGGCCCCGGGGACGTCCATCCACGGAATACCCTCTAGGGCGGTACCTGACCCCCCTGGGGTTCGTACGTCGGACTGCGGGGCCCGGTAAAGCCTGGGGATCAGGCCTGATTCACCATGAGGCCTGCCCCCAAAAACCCGGGGGCCGGGGGGGAAAGGGGTTGCCCCCCGGGAATTTTCCCAGGAAACATAAGAAAAAATTAAAAAAAGCATTAAAAGTAATGGAGTTTTCAAATTCCACATTTTTAAAAACAGTTCTTCCAAAAAAATGACAACCTTTTAAGAAACTAATTTGATATTCTTTTTTCATAAAATTTTAAATAGATAAAAAAATAAAAATTATAAAAAGGATGTACAGAACCTATATTCAGTTAACGATACTTCAATTTTTAAAAAAATGAAGCGTTTTTAAACAGAAGAGTCTTTCCCTTTTAGTTATTACGTGAAATTAATTTAAGAAATTGGCACTTTTAAAATTTATATTTCGGAAAAAAAATTTTTTTTTAATGATGCAAAATATATAGGTTTAAATGTTTAATATTTATCTCAGGTAAAAAAGTTCCAACATTCATTAATTTGTTGTCTCGTTTTTTTTTTGGGAAAAATGACTAAAAAAAAAATATTCTCCATTTACATATCTTTTTTAAAAAATATGTAAGACCCTTTAAAAAGCTTGAAGTCTTTTTCTCAAAATGTAAAAAACCCCCTTGAAAAAGTCAGGAGGGGGTTGGGGTTTAAAATCAGGGAGTCCCCCCAAAGGGGCCCGTGTGAACCGCTGGTCCATTGGACAACAAGAACCTTGGGTTCGGAATGGGTTTGTACCGGCCCCCGAGCTTAGAACATGCTTCCCGCGATTTTGGTTTTCACTTTTCTGTGATTATAGTCTATTAAGAAAAAAAATTTTAATAATTTTGGGGAGAATTACCAACAAATTTTTGGGAAAAACACAATTGCAACTAATGTGACATTTTTTTGGGCAACGTTTCGCCCTCCGGGAGCTTTCGCCGTTACAAGGAAAATGGACACAGTTCAATATATACCCCAAGGTGGGGGAAAAAATAGTGGTGGTAGAAGTAGTAGTGATATAAGTAGTATTAGTAGTGTAGTAGTAGAAGTAATACAATAAGGTAGAACAATCAATATGCACATGAGAAAAGGGGAAAAAACAAAATTTGGGTAGTATAACAATAGTTAGACAAATTTTTTTTGGGGAGGTTGAAAATAGAAGGAAAGGAGTGTTCCACTACGAGGGCTAAATTAGCGGGAAAAACAGGGATGGTAGGGTTTACTGTTTTCAGGAGGATTCTTGCAAGATTTCAGAGATTGAATGTTTTTTTTGTTTTTGTTTAAAACAGAAAAATGTTGATTCAAGGCATTTTCGTTACGGAAATTGTTTTTTTATTTTAAGTCGGGCTTTGAATTTCATGAATTTGGGAAATTTTTCGGTTTTAAAAAGCAGGCGTTTTTCAGGTTATCGTTTCTGCGATTCATGGGGTTCATTGATTTTTTCTCGAGGTTTCGTTGTTTTTCCTTATTTGTTGGAGCCCCACAGGGTATAGTGTAACCCCGCGTTGACGGTTCATGGTGCTTGGATTTAGTCCTGGTTAAACCCAAAGAGGGGGGATGACTTTAGGGTTTGCTTTAAAAAACTTTAGAAATGTTGGGGCAAAACCCCCCGGGTTTGGGGAAAAATTATAATTTTTTAGGGGGGATGGAGAATTAATGATCTGAAGAGCCTTTTTTTTGCAATCTTTTATGAAAAGGAAGGAAAAAGTAAACGTGAAGGTTTTGAATGAGGAAAATTTTCCCCCTCAAGAAACTCAGGGCACAAATTCGGAAGCTCGGAAGAACCGGGGGGGTGATACCTCTTTTTTGGGGGTTTTTTTTCTTTACTGGGGGAAAAAAAGTGTGAGGTCATACAAAAGATAAAAACCTAAGATTTCAAGAGGGAAAACCACAAATAAATGACCCCACACACTTCTATAGGGAGAGGGGTAAAATTTTGGTAAAATTTAAAACAAAGAAAGGGGGCCCCAAACCCCCTTTTGGGTATCTTTTTTCTATGTGGGATAAAGGGGGGAAATTCAGGTTTCTCTAAAAAATTTGATTTTTGGGGTTTTTTAAAGGGGGGTTGTCAATCATTAAGTTAGTTGCAAAAACCCGTTCTGTTACCAAACATAAGGGGGGTTTTGGCCCGTGTTGGTAAGTTTGTTGGGTGTCATCCAGGTTCAAAAAAAGGTATTGAGGAGGCAAGATTTGGGTGGGGGTGACATAAATCATCATCAGAAAAAGAATGGGTTTCAGGTGTTGAGGGTACGGGGGGATCATTGATGGGGGAAGGCGGGGGAAAAAAATTTTCCCCGGGGACCCAATCAATGGTCGGAGATGAAGTTGTGTCCTAATGGTGACGTATTGATACCTGTTGTGATAGATTTTAAATAATAAGAGGTTTTATACCGTAATGGTGGTTTTTTAAGGGTACCGGTCTACTGTATCAAAGCTTTCCTAAGGTCAATAAAGAGTCCTAACGGATATTTTTTTTCAATGCTGTGAAAGTGGTCCAGAATTTTTACAAATTGATCGTTTGTGCTTTTGTTTTTTTTATAGCCAAATTGACAGGGGTTGAGCATGTTTGTACTGTAATAAATTAAATAATCTCGTAGAGTTTCTCAAAAAAATTTTGGGTAGCAAGGTAATTTTGAGATTGGCCCCAGTTAACACCGTGGGGTCACCCCCTTTTTAGAATTGGGTAACCCTTGCGTCTTGAGGGGGGCCGGGGAAAAGGGTTTTTAGTGAATTAAAAAAAAGTGAAATAGCAGGCGAAAGGACAGAGCCCTTGCGTACAATAGTGGGGGGACTTAACGATTCCCCGATTTATTTTTGACTTTTTTAATCATGGGACTTCAGTGGGCGGAAAATAAAGGGGGGTTGGGAAATTTCCATCTAAGTAACACTTTTTTGGAATTGGTACCGGGGTTTTTTCTGGGAGATTTGATCCTATGGTTGAGAAAAAGTTTCAACTTGTTAATGTATCAATAGGCTGTAGGGTTTCTTTTTGGAGTCGGGGAAAAATCCCTATTTTTTTTTAGTTTGTGGGTCCCCAAATGAGAGATGTTTTTTCCCGGTCTTGTTTATGTATTTTCTTTTTGGTGAATCTGTGGAATAGTACAATTTTTTCCCCTTTTTTTTTGTTTGGAGAACTGATGCATAGTGTTTAATAGTATTTTTGTTTTTGGGGCCCCGTCTATTTGATTTTTTTTTTCATATATTTATATATATATATATATATATATATATATATATATATATATATATATATATATATATATATATATATATATTTATATATTTATATATATATATATATATATATATATATATATATATATATATATATATATATATATATATATATATATATATATATATATATAATATATATATATAATGGGGTCCACCTCTGGTGTAAATTGTGGGTCCCATAGCCTCGGAGAAGTGGATAAAAAAGGCTTCAAGGAAGAATATTTAGATGTCTTTCTGAAGCCATTTGAATATTCCACTTCCCCTACCTCCCCATCTTTTATTAAACATATATAAAATTTATTTCAAGATACAATACATTGTCAAAATACATTAACAAGAATACAATAGTGAGAAAAACAACATAGATGACAACTCAGAGCTACATGTCAAATACTTCGTCCAGCTCCCCGGTAGTGGGCCGCGTGCCCAGAATACTGCAGGCTTTTCCCCTCTGGATCGCAAACACTGAGTCTCTGAAAGAGGAAGCTGGTCGCCCTGTGGTCCTTGGTTTCTATGATGAGTTTTCCACCCAGCCCCTTTGAGAAACTTAGAGCACACTTGCCCCATGCTCCATGGGTCTCCGACCCTATTGGGATGAAGTTATAGCAAGAGGGAAGGTCTTCATATTTGCGGGTCTCTGGGTCCCCCTGTAACTGGCAGCCCCCACCCCTTTGGCTAAGGAGTGGGCAGGTAGGTGTCTGCCAATGTAGCAGCACAGGTGTAGTCCCAAGCAATCTGCTTACCATCCTTCCAAGGTAGCATGGTGGCTCCATCAGGACGCTTTTGACTTCCATCAGACCTCTGACTTAGGGTTCCCGTTGGCTGGGCAACGGGCTGTGGCGAGGCTTCTCTTTATGATGTCATTGACCTCCTCATGTCTAGCATACTTCCCTTCTGATGTGTGACACACTAGACCATGAAGTCCGAATTGATCAGTCGTCGCCCTGCCGCAAATACACCTATGTTCGGTGAGTATGGGGGCGGCTAGGCGAAGAGCAACACCAATCCGAATGGCCTGTGGGTCGAGTCGAGTCCCCAGAGAGGAATTGGGAACAGCTAGAAGGAAATCTCCTGGGTGTGGTGCCTTCACCGCTAGGAGACGAGCTTTGTCTTTTCCTGAAGCGTTGGTGAGCATTGTGTTGGCAATTTTTTTCCCTGATCGGTTTGTCCCAGTGGGACTGTTTGTGCTCTTTGGGAGGAGCTGGTCTACTGGAGGAGTCTGCCAGGGGTGTCCCACTGCACTGCTGCTTCAATGAACTTGGGGTCTTGAGCTCCACCACACCTCTCAAACGTTCAGGGACAATCCTCTTGACTAATCCACAGGAGGCCAAACACGATGACAGAAATGCAGATAACGCTACCTGCCTTGCTTTGCGCACCCCTATATCTCCCAGTCGCACTGGGAGGGTTGCCTGCTCCCATTGCTGATCCTCTAGTGATAGATTCAGTGCCTTCTTGAAGGTTGATCTCAGGGTGCGTCATACTGTCAAGTGTTGGGTTTTCAAAGAGGGTGCGCACCTCAAGAAGTAAGTGAGTCTTGGCATAGTAAGACACCTTGTGAGGAGATACAGGGCATCATGGGCATCAAGATCACTTATTCTCTACTCCATTCTTTTCAGGTCATTCACTTTGTCCTTGAGGACAGTGTCGATGGCGTGGTGACCCAGGGAAGCTCCCAGGAGGGTTCTGTTGGATGGAGTGGTAGTAGTGACCCGGGGAGGATTGTTTGCACAGCATTGATTATTTCCTGATTTGTTGTGATAATTTCACTATATATATACATATCCTAGGTAGTAGGTTGGTAGACAGCAACCGAACAGGGGGGTACTACTGTCCTGCCAAGTGAGTGTAAAACGAAAGCCTGTGATTGTTTTACATGATGGTAGGATTGCTGGTGTCTTTTTTCTGTCTCATAAACATGCAAGATTTCAGGTATGTCTTGTTACTTTACTTACACTTAGATCACACTACACATTCATGCACAAGCATATACATACATACCCCTCTGTGTTTTCTTATATTTTCTTACTAGTTCTTGTTCTTATTTCCTCTTATCTCCAGGGAAGTGGAACAGAATTCTTCCTCCGTAAGCCATGCGTGTCGTAAGAGTCGACTAAAATGCCGGGAGCAAGGGATAGTAACCCCTTCTCCTATATCATTACTAAAGTTAAAAAGAGAAACTTTTGTTTTTCTCTTTGGGCCACCCCGCCTTGGTGGGAAATGACCAATTTGTTGATAGAAGAATATATACATATGCAATAAGATCACAGTAAACAGGTGATATCACAATATGCAAAACAACCACTATGAAAAAATAGAGAAATTCCAAGCGTTTCGTGACTACTACATTATAAAGGAACTATAAACACAAAACATAACAAGAAGGCTTATAATGGAGCAACACTACACCTCACAAACACATCATAATAACAAAGACCGCACCTCACAGTAGCGTAACCGCATCCGACTCTGTGAAGCGCACCTGAAACTCTACCCAAGCATTAAGATTTATCTAACGTATCATAAAATTCTTCCCAAATTTTATTAATTATAAATGAGTCCAATTTATATAAACCAATTTTATGTTTTTATGTTAAGTTTTTCCTTATCTTATTATTTATTTTTTATTTTTTTATTAACACATCGACTGATTCCCACCAAGGCAGGGTGGCCCGAAAAAGAAAAACTTTCATCATCATTCACTCCATCACTGTCTTGCCAGAGGGGTGCTTTACACTACAGTTATAAAACTGCAACATTAACACCCCTCCTTCAGAGTGCAGACAATGTACTTCCCATCTCCAGGACTCAAGTCCAGCCTGCCGGTTTCCCTGAATCCCTTCATAAATGTTACTTTGCTCACACTCCAACAGCACGTCAAGTATTAAAACCATTTGTCTCAATTCACTCCTATCAAATACGCTCACATATGCTTGCTGGAAGTCCAAGCCCCTCGCACACAAAACCTCCTTTACCCCCTCCCTCCAGCCTTTCCTAGGCCGACCCCTACTCCGCCTTCCCTCCACTACAGATTTATACACTCTCTAAGTCATTCTGTCTCGTTCCATTTCTCTACATGTCCGAACCACCTCAACAACCCCTCCTCAGCTCTCTGGATAATAGTTTTGGTAATCCCGCACCTCCTCCTAATTTTCAAACTCCGAATTCTCTGCATTATATTCACACCACACATTGACCTCAGACATGACATCTCCACTGCCTCCAGCCTTCTCCTCGTTGCAACATTCATCACCCATGCTTCACACCCATATATGAGTATTGGTATAACTATACTCTCATACATTCCCCTCTTTACTTCCATGGACAAAGTTCTTTGTCTCCACAGACTCCGAAGTGCTCCACTCACCCTTTTCCCCTCATCAATTCTATGATTCACCTCATCCTTCATAGACCCATCTGCTGACATGTCCACTCCCAAATATCTGAATACATTCACCTCCTCCATACTCTCTCCCTCCAATCTGATATCCAATCTTTTGTCACCTAATCTTTTTGTTATCCTCATCACCTTACTCTTTCCTATATTCACCTTCAATTTTCTTCTTTTACACACCCTACCAAATTCATCCACCAACCTCTGCAACTTCTCTTCAGAATCTCCCAAAAGCACAGTGTCATCAACAAAAAGCAACTGTGACAACTCCCACTTTGTATTTGATTCTTTATCTTTTAACCCCACACCTCTTGCCAAGACCCTCGCATTCACTTCTCTTACAACCCCATCTATAAATATATTGAACAACCATGGTGACATCACACATCCTTGTCTAAGGCCCACTTTTACTGGGAAATAGTCCCCCTCCCTCCTACACACTCTAACTTGAGCCTCACTATCCTCATAAAAACTCTTCACTGCTTTCAGTAACCTACCTCCTATTCCATACACCTGCAACATCTGCCACATTGATCCCCTATCCACCCTATCATATGCCTTTTCCAAATCCATAAATGCCACAAAAACCTCTTTACCCTTATCCAAATACTGTTCACCTATAAGTTTCACTGTAAACACTTGGTCTACACATTCCCTACCTTTCCTAAAGCCCCCTTGTTCATCTGCTATCCTGCTTTCTGTCTTACTCTTAATTCTTTCAATAATAACTCTACCATACACTTTACCAGGTACACTCAACAGACTTATTCCCCTATAATTTTTGCACTCTCTTTTGTCCCCATTGCCTTTATACAAAGGAACAATACACGCTCTCTGCCAATCCCTAGGTACCTTACCCTCTTCCATACATTTATTAAATAATAGCACCAACCACTCCAAAACTATATCCCCACCTGCTTTTAACATTTCTATATTTATCCGATCAATCCCAGCTGCCTTACCCCCAATCATTCTACCCACTGTCTCACGAACTTCCCCCACACTCACAACTGGCTCTTCCACACTCCTACAAGATGTTATTCCTCCTTGCCCTATACACGAAATCACAGCTTCCCTGTCTTCATCAACATTTAACAACTCAAAATATTCCCTCCATCTTCCCGATACCTCTAACTATCCATTCAATAACTCTCCTCTCCTATTTTTAACTGTCAAATCCATTTGTTCCCTAGGCTTCCTCAACTTATTAATCTCACTCCAAAACTTTTTCTTATTTTCAACAAAATTTGTTGATAACATCTCACCCACTCTCTCATTTGCTCTCTTTTTACATTGCTTCACCACTCTCTTAACCTCTTTTTCTCTCCATATACTCTTCCCTCCTTGCATCACTTCTACTTTGTAAAAACCTCTCATATGCTAACTTTTTCTCCCTTACTACTCTCTTTACATTATCATTCCACCAATCACTCTTCTTCCCTCCCGCACCCACTCGCCTGTAACCACAAACTTCTGTTGAACACTCTAACACTACATTTTTAAATCTACCCCATACATCCTCGACCCCATTGCCTACACTCTCACTAGCCCATCTATCCTCCAATACTTGTTTATATCTTACCCTAACTGCCTCCTCTTTTAGTTTATAAACCTTCACCTCTCTCTTACTTACTGCTTCTATTTTCCTTGTATCCCATCTACCTTTTACTCCCACTGTAGCTATAACTAAAAAGTGATCTGATATATCTGTGGCCCCTCTATAAACATGTACATCCTGAAGTCTACTCAGCAGTCTTTTATCTACCAATACGTAGTCCAACAAACTACTGTCATTACGCCCTACATCATATCTTGTATACTTATTTATCCTCTTCTTCTTAAAATATGTATTACCTATAACTAAACCCCTTTCTATACAAAGTTCAATCAAAGGGCTCCCATTATCATTTACACCTGGCACCCCAAACTTACCTACCACACCCTCTCTACATGTTTCTCCTACTTTAACATTTAGGTCCCCTTCCACAATTACTCTCTCACTTGGTTCAAAAGTTCCTATACATTCGCCTAACATCTCCTAAAATCTCTCTCTCTCCTCTACACTCCTCTCTTCTCCAGGTGCATACACGCTTATTATGACCCACTTTTCGTATCCGACCCTTATTTTAATCCACATAATCCTTGAATTTACACATTTATATTCCCTCTTCTCCTTCCATAACTGATCCTTTAACATTATTGCTACCCCTTCCTTAGCTCTAACTCTCTCAGATACTCCTGACTTAATCATTATTTCTCCCCATTGAACCCCTACTCTTCTCTCTCTCTCTCTCTCTCTCTCTCTCTCTCTCTCTCTCTCTCTCTCTCTCTCTCTCTCTCTCTCTCTCTCTCTCTTATATATATATATATATATATATATATATATATATATATATATATATATATATATATATATATATATATATATATATATATGTATATATATATACTTCAGGGAAAAGGTTATCCCTGGAGCTGTTTGAATATTGTCTTCTACTAAACCCTATATTCTATATTCTATGTAGACTTTATTTAAAGACAAAATACTTTGATAAAAAATACAATAGGGAGTAGAACAACAAAGATAACATCTCAGAGCCTACATCTTGAATACTTCGTCCAGCTCCCGGACGGTGTGTCGTGTGCCCAGAATGCTGCAGACATTTTCCCTCTGGATCGCAACACTGAGTCTCTGAAAGAGGAAGCTGGGCGATCTGTGATCCTTGGTTTCTGTGATGAGTTTTTCACCTAGCTCTTTATGGAACTTTAGAGCACACTTGTCACATGCTCAAAGGGTCTCCGACCCTACTGGGATGAAGTTATAGCAAGGGGGCAGGCCTTCATATCTGTGGGTCTTCTGGGTCTCCCTGTAACTGGCGGCTCCACCCCCTTCAGCTTCAGAGTATGGCAAGTAGGTGTTTTACAATGTGGCAGCACAGGTGTAGTCCCAGGCAATCTGCTTATCATCCTTCCAGGGTAGCATAGTGGCTCCATCAGGACGCTTTTGACTTCCATCAGACCTCTGTACTTAGGGTTCCCATTCAGCTGGGCAACGGGCTGTGGCGAGGCTTCTGTTTATGATGTCGTTGACTTCCTCATGTCTAGCATACTTCCCTTCTGATGTGTGACACACAATACCATGAAATCTGAATTGATCAGCCATCGCCCTGCCGCAAATACACCTATGTTCGGTGAGTATGGGGGGCGGTTAGGCGAAGAGCAACACTAATCCAAATGGCCTGTGGGTCAAGTCGAGTGCCCAGGGGAAGACTTGGGAACAGCTAAAAGGAAAGCTCCTGAATGTGATGCCTTCACAGCTAGGAGACGAGCAATGTCCTTTCCTGAAGCGTTGGTGAGCATTGTGTTGGCGATTTTTTTCATGATCAGTTTGTCCCAGTGGGACTGTTTGTGGTCTTTGGGAGGAGCTGGTCTACTGGAGGAGTCTGCAAGGGTGTCCCACCGCACGGCTGCTTCAATGAACCTGGGGTCCTGAGCTCCTACTGCACGTCTCAAGAGTTCGGTGACAATCTCCTTGACTAGTTCACTGGAATCCAAACACGAGGACAGAAATGCAGGTAAAGCTACCTGCGTTGCCTTGCACACCTCTATATCTCTCAGTCGCACTGGGAGAGTTGCCTGATCTTCCAGTGACAGATTTAGCGCCTTCTTAAAGACTGATCTCAGGAGTGATGGGTTGTTGAAAAAGGGTGCACACCTCAGGAAGTGAGTCTTGGCAGAGTAAGACACCTTGTGAGGAGATGCAGGGCATCATGGGCATCAAGATCCCTTATTCTCTCCTTTATTCTCTTCAGGTCATTCAGTTTGTCCTTGAGGACTGTGTCGATGGGCTGATTATGCAGCGGTGCTCCCAAGAGGATGCTCTTGGATGGAGTGGTAGTAGAGACTTCAGGAAGAATTTTTCGCACAACTCTGATTATTTCCTGGTTCGTTGTGATGATTTCACACTTGGAGTAATTGAGGATGAATCCCAAGGCTTCTCCCTGTGTCTTCACCAGTTGTAGGTCCTCTAGCAGGGACTCTTCAGTACCTGCCAGAGTGCAATCATTCAGGTACCAGATGTTGACCTCGCTGCGCTGGCTGGAAGTTAGTTCTCTTACCGCCAAGCAGAAAAGAAGTGGAGCGAGTGGATCACCCTGCTGAACACCCTCTGGCGAGGGAATTTCATGTTCGCCTAACAAAAGAACTGAGGATTTGCTGTTGCCTGCTGAAATGAAGGGAAAAAGACTGGGGAACCGATCCTGAATGGCTGGCAAGACCACATCTCTTTTCAATATAGTAAAAGCGTTTCTAAAGTCAAGTTTGACTATGGCGTTGTCTTCTGGTAGGTCCCTGATGTAGGCCCTTGCTGCATGAGCTGGCACTTCACTGCCTTGAGAGACCCCAAAGCCCAGTTGGTGTGGCTGGAGTAAACTGGCGGGTTCTATGCGTATGTTTCTCACTGCTACTTTGGCAACGAGACGGCGAAGAGTGTTACCGACAGCAATGGGTCTGATTCCCCCATCCTTCTTCTTCAAAGCGCAGAATGAGGCTCTGAAAAGGTTTAATTTCTTCTGGAATCTGCCCAGCGAGACAGTTGTTGACAAAGGTTGTTAACTTGGAGAGAAGAATTGATGCAGCTGTGCCGAGTACTGGATTTGCCATCTCTTGGAGGTGTTGTGGTCGAATTCCAGTGTAACCTCCTGCAGATCCTGCTGGAAATGACGCTATCGCTTTATAGACTTGTGATTCTGGCAAAATTAATTGTCCAGTGATGAGGTCTTCCTCAGGGTTGTTGTTAATGACTCCGGTGTCTCTTGTTGAGTGGTTGTCTCTTAGTGCTTGGGCTGTAGCCTCATCTTTGGGAACAAAAGTGTCGTCACTTGTAATTATTCTGATTGCTCCCACTGTGTTACCATTTTCGATTTTTTTTTTGGTAACCTGTGCGCAGATTTTCTCGTTTTCAGTGGATTTTTTGTTGGGTCTGCCTTTGTGATTCCTGCGATAATGGGGCAGAGGGACACAATTATCTGCTCTTGGGTAGTTGCGCACTGCCTTGATGACTGATGTCGTTAACAGTTTGCCTCATCTTTCAGGAACTGTAAGACAGACGTTGCCAAACAGGAGTAGGTTGCGCCATGCCTTAATGGTGCCTCAGGCTTCTAAGTTGGTGGAGCCTCCATTCTCCTGCTTAAGAAGGTCTGTGAATTTCCCTGCTGCATATGGACGAGCTGCCTTAGGAATGTGAGATAGGGTACTGCTAGCAGTAAATTTGAATGCCATCAGAAGATCATCATCGCAACTGAGGAGGTTACCATTGGAACTTTCATCTGCCTGTGAAGGCTGTGGGCTGCTCTCTGCAGGGACCATATGTGATCCAGCACACCCACTGTGTGCACGTATAAGGTCATTACTGTTGAGTGCCCGATGCACTCCACACACCTGACATGTGCCTTTTCTTTCATTGTTAGTTGCACTGTTTCCCTGGCTTTGTGGCTGGCTAGCTGCATCATCTGCCATACCTCAATCTGTGTGGTGAGCTTGGACTGAAGGGAAAATTGCACATGCAGGAGGAGGCACATATCCTCGGTTGTTAATGGTAAGGGTGGAGGAGAGCGTAGGCCTAGTTCTGGTTGGCGGTCTCAAGTCCTCGTGAAAGGCGGGGAAGGGAGGAGGTGGAGGTGGAGTGAGGAGTTGATGAGGGTGAGGGAGTAGTGGAGGAGGGGTGATGAACAGGGAAGGCAGGCCTGGCAGAGTTGCTTACTCACTGCACTAAACGACACCTCATTATACATGACACGACACTATACACTATACACAGCCCCCACTATAAACAACACACCGCTATACACTCTACACCATACACACAAGGCGTTTGACACAGTCCCACACAAGAGATTAGTGCAGAAGCTGGAGGACCAGGCAGGAATAACAGGGAAGGCACTACAATGGATCAGGGAATACCTGTCAGGAAGACAGCAGAGAGTCATGGTCCGTGGCGAGGTGTCAGAGTGGGCGCCGGTGACGAGTGGGGTTCCACAGGGGTCAGTCCTAGGACCAGTGCTGTTTCTGGTATTTGTAAACTACATGACGGAAGGAATAGACTCCGAAGTGTCCCTGTTTGCAGATGATGTGAAGGTGATGAGAAGAATTCAATCGGAAGAGGACCAGGCAGAACAACAAAGGGATCTGGACAGGCTGCAAGCCTGGTCCAGCAATTGGCTCCTGGAGTTCAACGCAACCAAGTGCAAAGTCATGAAGATTGGGGAAGGGCAAAGAAGACCGCAGACGGAGTACAGTCTAGGGGGCCAGAGACTACAAACCTCAATCAAGGAAAAAGATCTTGGGGTGAGTATAACACCAGGCACATCTCCTGAGGCGCACATCAACCAAATAACTGCTGCAGCATATGGGCGCCTAGCAAACCTAAGAACAGCATTCCAACATCTTAATAAAGAATCGTTCAGGACCCTGTACACTGTGTACGTTAGGCCCATACTGGAGTATGCAGCACCAGTTTGGAACCCACATTTACCCAAGCACGTAAAGAAGCTAGAGAAAGTGCAAAGGTTTGCAACAAGACTAGTCTCGGAGCTAAGGGGTATGTCCTACGAGGAGAGGTTAAGGGAAATCGACCTGACGACACTGGAGGACAGGAGAGATAGGGGGGACATGATAACGACATATAAAATACTGAGAGGAATTGACAAGGTTGACAGAGACAGAATGTTCCAAAGATGGGACACAGCAACAAGGGGACACAGTTGGAAGTTGAAGACTCAGATGAATCACAGGGATGTTAGGAAGTATTTCTTCAGTCACAGAGTAGTCGGGAAATGGAATAGCTTGGGAAGCGATGTAGTGGAGGCAGGTTCCATACACAGCTTTAAGAAGAGGTATGATGAAGTTCATGGCGCAGGGAGAGTGACCCAGTAGCGGCCAGTGAAGAGGCGAGGCTAGGAGCTATGTCTCGACCCCTGCAACCACAACTAGGTGAGTACACAACACGCCCCGATGATATGGTGGCTAGCGCTCTTGCTTCACGCACAGAGGGCCCGGGTTCAATTCCCGGCGGGGCCGAAACATTTCGAAGTGTTTCCTTACACACACACACACATATACAACAGGCCTAGTGTCTATTCGACAAGTGCCTAGGACAAAATGGTAACTAACACAAGGTGAACAAACACTATTATCGAAACGAATCTACACGGTGTATATGAACGTGTTTGGGGGAAGGGGGGGGGAAACACGCAGTACTACCCCTCCTCCATGTTACAAACCTTCCCTAACTGCTCCCTCCAACCCTCAGATGACCGTTATGTATCCTCCCTCACTGGCACTCACTTCATGTACACAACACTTTTCTTGATTCTAGTGGAAGAAATGAAATGCAGGGTCTTCTTGCCACTCCAAAATGAACTGAAGGTATTCACACACCAGCCTGTTGATGGTAATCCTGGTGGATGTTCTTGATTGGAAGATATTATGCCAAAACCACTTGTTAAAGGCGATATATATATATATATATATATATATATATATATATATATATATATATTTTTTTTTTTTTTTTTTTTTTCAACAAGTCGGCCGTCTCCCACGAGGCAGGGTGACCCAAAAAAAGAAAGAAAATCCCCAAAAGAAAAAACTTTCATCATCATTCAACACTTTCACCACACTCATACATAATCACTGTCTTTGCAGAGGAGCTCAGATACTACAGCGAGAAAAGTCCCTCCCAGCTGTCACTATCTCAGACCCTCTCTTAAAGTGCAGGCATTGATTCCCATTTCCAGGACTCAAGTCCAACTAAATCAATTAACTGGTTTCCTGAATCCTTCACACAATGTTACCCTGCTCACACTCCAACAGATCGTCATGTCCCAAAACCATTCGTCTCCATTCACCATCTAACACGCTCACACATGCTTGCTGGGAAGTCCAAGCCCCCTCGCCCACAAAACCTCCTTTACCCTTCCTCCAACCTTTTCTAGGACGACCCCTACCCCGCCTTCCTTCCCTACAGATTTATACGTCTCCAAGTCATTCTACTTTGATCCATTCTCTCTAAATGACCAAACCACCTCAACAACCCTCTTCAGCCCTCTGACAAATACTTTTAGTAACTCCACACCTTCTCCTAATTTCCACATTCCGAATTTTCTGCATAATATTTACACTCAACATGCCCTTAGCAGGACATCTCCACTGCCTCCAGCCTCCTCCTCGCTGCAGATTTGCAACCATGCTTCACACCCATATAAGAGTGTTGGTACCACTATACTTTCGTACATTCCTTCTTTGCCTCCATGGATAACGTTTTTGTCTCCACAGATACCTCAATGCACCACTCACCTTTTTCCTTCATCAATTCTATGGTTAACTCATCCTTCATAAAACCCATCTGCTGACACATCAACTCCCAAATATCTGAAAACATTTACTTCTTCCATAATCCTCTCCCAATGATATCCAATTTTTCTTTATTTAAATCGTTTGATACCCTCATCACCTTACTCTTATCTATGTTCACTTTTAACTTTCTACCTTTACACACTCTCCCAAACTCGTCCACTAACCTTGCAACTTTTCTTTAGAATCTCCCATAAGCAAGTATCATCAGCAAAAGTAACGGTCAACTCCCATTTTGCATTTAATTCTCCATAATTTAATCCCACCCCTCTCCCCAACACCCCAGCATTTACTTCTTTTACAACCCCATCTATAAATATATTAAAAACCATGGTGACATTACACAACCCTGTCTAAGACCTACTTTTACCGGGAAGTAATCTCCTCTCTCCTACACACCCTAACCTGAGCCTCACTATCCTCATAAAACTCTTTACAGCCTTCAGTAACTTACTACCTATTCCATACACTTGCAACATTTGCCACATTGCTCCCTCTATCCACTCTATCATATGCCTTTTCTAAATCCATAAATGCAATAAAAACTTCTTACCTTTATCTAAATACTGTTCACATATATGCTTCACTGTAAACACTTGATCTACACATCCCCTACCCACTCTAAAGCCTCCTTGCTCATCTGCAATCCTACTCTCTGTCTTACCTCTAATTTTTCAATAATAACCCTGCCATACACTTTACCTGGTATACTCAGTAAACTTATTCCCCTATAATTTTTACACTCTCTTTATCCTCTTCCCTTTATATAAAGGAACATACATGCTCGCTGCCAATCCCTAGGTACCTTCCCTTTTCATACATTTATTAAACAAAAATACCAACCACTCCAGCACTATATCCCCCCTGCTTTTAACATTTCTGTCATGATTCCGTCAATTCCAGCTGCTTTACCCTTTCATTCTACGTAATGCCTCACGCACCTCCCCCACACTCACATCCTGCTCTTCTTCACTCCTAAACGATGTTGTACCTCCCTGGCCAGTACATGAAATTATCGCCTCCCTTTTTCATCGACATTTAAAAGTTCCTCAAAATATTCCCGCCATCTACCCAATACCTCCAGCTCCCCATCTACTAACTCCCTACTCTGTTTTTAACTGACAAATCCATTCGTTCCCTAGGCTTTCTTACCTTGTTTATCTCACTCCAAAATTTTTCTTGTTTTCAGCAAAATTTTTGACAGATCCTATATATATATATATATATATATATATATATATATATATATATATATATATATATATATATGTCGTGCCGATTAGGTAAAACTGGTCAATTAGCAAGAACTCATCTAAAATTAAGTCCTTTCTAAAATTTTCTTTATACATTTAAAGATATATTTTTTTCATTTATGTTAATGTAAGAATTTATAATTTTGTACCAAGAGAAACTTTGAAAACCTACCTAACCTTATTACAACAAGCGCAATTTAATTTAGCCTAACCCAACTAAATATATTTTTGATACGTTAACATTAATTTAATAATAAACAAACACAATGAAATATATTTTTCGTTATGTTCAGAATGATTTTGGCGAAATTATTGCATACACAAATTTTCACTTGTCTTATATGGCAAGGTGAGTGCCATTTAAGCCAAAATCGCAAGTTTTACCTAATCGGCACGACATATATATATATATATATATATATATATATATGCAAAAAGATCACAGTAAACAGGTTATATCAAAATAGAAATACCACTATGAAAATAGAAGATTTCAGAGCAGATTATCATTATCAAGGAACTATCATAGTTCCTTGATAATGTGAGTAGTCACGAAAGCGCTTGGAATTCTTCTATTTTTTCATAGTGGTTGTTTGAAAAATATATATATATATATATATATATATATATATATATATATATATATATATATATATATATATATATATATATATATATATATATATATATATATATGTCGTGCCGATTAGGTAAAATGGTCAATTAGCAAGAACTCATCTAAAATTAAGTCCTTTCTAAAATTTTCTTATACGTTTAAAGATATATTTTTTCGTTTATGTTAATGTAAGAATTTATAATTTTGTACCAAGAGAAACTTTGAAAACCTACCTAACCTTATTACATCAAACGCAATTTAATTTAGCCTCAACCCAACTAAATATATTTTAGATACGTTAACATTAATTTAATAATAAACAAACACAAATAAATATATTTTTTTCGTTATGTTCAGAATGATTTTGGCGAAATTATTGCATACACAAATTTTCACTTGTCTTATATGGCAAGGTGATCGTTGCTTTTTGCCAAAATCGCAAGTTTTACCTAATCGGCACGAATATATATATATATATATATATATATATATATATATATATATTATATATATATATATATATATATGTCGTGCCGATTAGGTAAAACTGGTCAATTAGCAAGAACTCATCTAAAATTAAGTCCTTTCTTAAATTTTCTTATACGTTTAAAGATATATTTTTTTCATTTATGTTAATGTAAGAATTTATAATTTTGTACCAAGAGAAACTTTGAAAACCTACCTACCCTTATTACAACAAGCGCAATTTAATTTAGCCTAACCTAACTAAATATGTTTTAGATACGTTAACATTAATTTAATAATAAACAAACACAATGAAATATATTTTTTCGTTATGTTCAGAACGATTTTGGCGAAATTATTGCATACACAAATTTTCACTTGTCTTATATGGCAAGGTGAGCGTTGCTATTTAAGCCAAAATCGCAAGTTTTACCTAATCGGCACGACATATATATATATATATATATATATATATATATATATATATATATATATATATATATATATATATATATATATATATATATATATATATATATATATATAAAGTTAAGTCGGAGGCTGCCACAGTGAAAAGTTGGGTTCCACAGTACACGACCCCATCCTGTTAATCATATTCATATCAGACATAGACAGAGATGTAAACTATAGCACCGTGTCATCCTTTGCAGACGATACCAGAACCTGCACGAGACTGTCATCCATAGAGGACACGGTAAATCTCCAAGCAGATATAGCAAGTTTTCCAATGGGCAACGGAAAACAATATGATGCTCAGTGAGGACAAATTTCAACTACTCCGTTATGGAAAACTGGAGGAAATAGTAGCTATAACTAAAGTATACTACAAACTAATCACACAACAGAGCAACATAGGTTTAGAGCAAGTCGCTCCTGCCTGTCTCAGCTACTGGACCACTATGACAATGTCCTGGATGCTGTAGAGGACAAACAAAATACAGATGTAGAGATGTAGTATACACAGACTTTGCAAAAGCCTTTGACAAGTGTGACCATGGTGAAATAGCCCCCAAAAAAAACGTGATAAAGGAATAACAGGAAAAGTTGGTAGATAGATCTATAACTTCCTGACAAACGGAACACAAAGAGTAATAGTAAACAGAATAAAGTCCGAGGCAGCTACGGTGAAAAGCTCTGTTTCACAAGGCACAGTACTCGCTCCCATCTATTCCTCATCCTCATATCTGACAGAGATGTAAGCCATAGCTCCGTGTTTTCCTTTGCGTATGACATCCAAATTGCCATGACAGTGACCTCCATCGAAGATGCCGCAAGACTCCAAGCAGACATCAACCAAATCTTCAAATGGGCCACTCAAAACAATATGAAGTTCAGTGAAGAGAAATTTCAACTACTCAGATATGGAAAACTTGAGAAAATTAAAACTGTATCAGGGTATACAACAAATTCTAGCCATACAGTAGAGCGAAAAAGTAATGTGAAAGACCTGGAAGTGATAATGTCAGAGGATCTAGCCTTCAAATACCACAACAATGTATCTACCGCACTTGTTCGAAAAATGATAGGATGGATAATGAGAACCTTCAAAATAGGGACGCCAAGCCCATGATGATTCTCTTCAAATCGCTTTTCTCTCTAGGATACTGGGATACTGCTGTACTCTAACTGTCCCCGTCAAGGAGGGAAATTGTTGACCTGGAGAGTGTACAAAGAACTTTCACGGCACACATAAGTACGATAAGGCACCTAAATTACTGGGAACGGTTGAAGGCTCTTGAATGGTATTCCCTGAAAAGCAGACGAGAGAGGTATATGATAATATACACTTGGAAAATCCTAGAGAGATTAGTACCAAACTTGCACACGAAAATCACACCCTTTGAAAGCAAAAGACTCGGCAGGAGATGCAATATTCCCTCAATGAAAAGCAGGGGCGCCACGAGTACACTGAGAGAAAACACAATAAGTTTCCGGAGCCCAAGACTGTTTAACTGCCTCGCAGCATACATAATGGTGATTACCAATAGACCCCTGGCTGTCTTCAAGAAGGCACTGGCCAGGCACCTAAAGTCAGTACCTGACAAGTCGGGCTGTGGTTCGTATGTCAGTTTGCGTGCGGCCAGCAGTAACAGCCTGGTTGAGCAGATCGTGATCCACCACGAGGTCTGGTCTCAGACCGGGCCGAGGGGGCGTTGACCCCCGAAACCCTCTCCAGGTATACTCCAGGTATACGCCTAAAGCAACTGCCACTTCCACCACTACTACAATTATCATCAGTACTACCCTCCACTATCTCCAATAATGACTCAAAAAACACATTGTCCTTGAAAAGTAACTGCAGGGCAGTGAGAGGGAGATTTACATGTGTTTGGAGAGGGTTTGAGCGTGTATCGCAATACGAGTGATCGACTCTCAAACCACACCCGGCTCGCTGAAATGTCAGGGTCAGTGTAGTGGGCGGAGTAGGGCAGGTGTCCGCTAGTCTAGCGGAGAACTTAACTCATACACTGAAAAGTTTCGAAACCACAAAAGAATTGTTTTTTAATATAAGTATTAATCGCTCTTTTGTTCTGGATTTCACATGCTCAAATGACTGTCGGTGATCAGTGCACTTTTCGTATCTACACAATTGAATTTGCCTCATCTCACTTCAAATCTCAGTTCTATCTTAAAAATACTGCCATCTACCTTGGATGTGTCACACAACAGCTGACTGAAACCAAGATATTTATTAGGCATCCTGGAAGTGGATACCTATAGTAGTTATTATTATTATTATTATAATCAAAAGAAGCGCTAAACCACAGCGGTCATACAGCTCCTATAGTAGTAAAGATTTATTTCCTTCCTTCAAGATTTTCACCTAAAATTTCAGAACGACGCCTCTTTCTATCGGTTGTAATTTATTAACTCTCATGTACTATATATAACTTGAGGGATGTTCACTTTGTTACTGGGATGTGCGAAGAGATTTTTTTCTTAATTTTATGTAATATGTTATATTCTGGCTTCCGGAAATAAGATGACAAATCGTTTTCCAATCGGCCTCAAAATACAACACTGATATAACATCAGACTTAGAAGTTTGGTTTGTAACCGGGCAGCGAGTAGGCTTTGTTTTGATGAATATGTTTAAAAGTTGAGTGCTGCTATTTTCTTTGTAATACACCTTGAATGTTTTCTTTATAGAAGGCTTCCAAGGTGATTCATCTAGTGCAAGGTGATTCATCTAGTGCAAGGTGATTCATCTAGTGCAAGGTGATTCATCTATGTAAAGTGATTCATCTGACTGCTAGGTGATTCATCTAGTCATTCTAATGCAAAGTGATTCATTAGTGTAAAGTGATTCATCTAATGTAAGGTGAGTCATCTAGTGTAAGGTGAGCCATCTAGTGTAAGGTGAGTCATCTAGTGTGAGTCATCTAGTGTAAGGTGAGTCATCTAGTGTGAGTCATCTAGTGTAAGGTGAGTCATCTAGTTTCCAATTTTCAAATTTTCTAATCTAACTAAACAAGTGAGCATTACTGACTCCCTAACAATAGAGATAATCCCTCATCTGATCTGCTTTAAACTTTTCACGTTGTTGTGTTTTACTTAATGAAAAATTCGGATAGATGTTATGCTTTGTAAATTTAAATTTAATAACTTTTTTAAATGATTGTGAAAATGTTTCTCGGGTTATTTAAAAAGACTCATTATATCGACTTTAAACCCTTAAAACTTTCGAGTTTTACTTAGTAAAGGTTTAAGTTTTAGTAGACTACGTAGGCTCTAATTTGCCAGTTTTATTTTTATTTTTAAGCATTATACTACGCCTTCCTTCCATTACAGATTTATATGTCTTCAAGTCACTCTACTTAGTTCCATTATCTCTAAATGTCTGAACCACCTCAACAACACATCCTCAGCTCCCAAGATAGTACTTTTAGTAACCCAGTATCTCCTAATTTCCTGACTACAGATTCTCTGCATTATATTCACACTTCACATTGCCTTCAGACACGTCATCTCCGCTTCTTCCAGCCTTCTCCTTGTTGCAACATTCACCACCCATGCTTACACTCATTTAAGAGCGTTGGTATAACTATACTCTCATACATTCCCCACTTTGCCCTTATGGACAACGTTATTTGTCTCCACAGACTCCTCAGAGCACCTCCCACCTTTTACCCCTCATCACTTCTATGTTTCACCTCCTTTCAAAACCCACCTCGGGCAAGTCCACTCCCAAATACCTGAATACATTTACTTCCTCCATACTCATTTCTTCCAATCTGATATACAGTTTTTCATTACCTGATTTTTTTGTTATACTCATCACCTAACTCTTTGCTATGTTCACTTTTAATTTCTTTTTACATACCCTACCAAACTCGTCCACCAACCTCGAACTTTTCTTCAGAATCTCCAAAAGCACATGTCATCAGCAAAAGCATCTTGACAACTCCAACTTTGTGTCAGATTCTTTATGTTTTAATCCCAAACCTCTTGCCAACACCCGAGGATTCACTTCTCTACAACCCTTCTATAAATATATTGAACAACCATAGTACATCACACATCCCTGTCTATGGCTTACTTTTACTGGGAAATTATATCCTTTTTCCTACATACTTTCACCTGAGTCTCACTATCCTCGTAAAAACTCTTCACTGCTTTCAGTAACCTACCTCCTATTCCATACATTGGCAAAATCTGCCACATTGTTTTCCCATCTACCCTATCATTCACTTTTGTAAATCTTTAAATGCAACAAAACCCTTTTTCCCTTATCTAAATATTGTTTACCTATATGTTTCATTGTAAACACTTGGTCTCACACCCCTACCTTCCTAAAGCCCCCTTGTTCTTCTGCGATCCTGCTCTCCGTCTTACTCTTAATTCTTTCAACAATAACTTTACCATACACTTTTACCAGGTATACTCAACAGACTTATTCCCCTATAATTTTTTCACTCTCTTTTTTCTCCCTTTCCCTTTGTACAATGGAACTATGCAAACTCTCTGCTAATCCCTAGATACCTTACCCTCTTCCATAAATTTATTAAATAAAAGCACCAACGACTCCAAAACTTTTATCCAACTGCTTTTAACATTTCTGTCTTTATTCCACCAATCCCATCTACTTTAACCCATATAATTCTTCCCTGCCTTTAACACCTCCCTCACACTCACAACTGGCTCTTTCATCCTCAAGATGTTATACCCCCGCCCAATGCTCGAAATCACAGCTTCCTATCTTCATCAACATTTAACAGTTCCTCAAAATATCCTCTACCTTGCCGATACCTATCTAATAATCCGCTTCTTTTTTATGTCATATCCATTCTTTCCCAAGGATTTCTCAACTTATTAATCTCACCCAAAATATTTTCTTGTTCTCAAAAAATTTTGATAGATCTCATCCACTCTCTCATTTGTTCAGTTTTGTTTTATAGTTAGCACCCATTCTATATGCATTCTATATGCTTTTATGCATACCCCTTTTTAACTGGTAAGCCCGCCTTGCCTTCCCTCATTTTTTTTACTTTCTGGTTTTAATTAACTCGTCAGAGACCTTACCTTTTTTACATGACGAAAGTTCGGTGGTGTTGGCTCTATAAAAATAGCGTGGATAAGACAACATACGAATATTTTGGGAAAATTTAAGCCGACGGCAGTATGGTGGGCCGCAGCAACAGGACGCCACTCCCCTGGGTGCTAGACTACTTGTTTTACCTCTGAATATTTCTTGTACGAGTGATTTCTGGTAAGAGAATAATTATATAG